>JABUQX010043661.1:0-29152 GCA_015478945.1 Trachelipus rathkii | reverse complement strand
ATATAATAATATATATAATATACTACATACCATACATATATATATATAATATCATAATATAATAATATAATATACTATATATACATATATTCAATTAATAGACTATGTCATACTGTTCTGTCATTGATATCATTGTATATCTTTTCAGTTCTGTCAATTGCGACATAATATATCTTTTCTATTCTGTCATAGACATCATTTTATATGTTTTTCTGCGATGTCATTGACGCATGTATATCTTCAGATGGTCTGTAATACAAGCATCGGAAAAGAAACAGCAGAATACGGCAGTAGGAGAACATAACGTCGAAAAGAAAGCCCTAGCTTTACCGCCCCCTCTGTTACCATAAAATTCAGTGAGAGCTCCAGTCACAGACAGGAAAATCATCACCTAGCAGGCACACACTGAGAAGGACACACAAAACGCCCCGCGCGAACCAAGGAACCCTCATCCTAGAGTTAATCGTCAATGTAAGGGTTCATCCCTGGCCCAGGTGGACCACACCCATGCCCCCCATGTACAAGAAACCCCGCCATTCTCTCCCTAGTTCAACGCACCTGTATTCCTCCGCCATCTCTGCTACACCCGTGCCCATACTGCCAACAGAGAATCACCTCACAAGCCTAGGCATTTCTCTCCTTCAGACAATATCGTTCACCGACTCATATCCACTTTCTCTTCGGATCTCCCCAAGCCCGGTCGTTCCCAACACACTCTCACTAATAATTCCGCTTAACCCAACCGACTTCACTTTCATCATCCTCCACAGGACCAAACCATCTCAACATACTTTTCATTTATTCTCATTTAACCCCTTCTTCACACCACACGATTCTCTAAACGTTCAGTCCTCACTTTATTAATTCTTTTAACACCTAGCATGCCCAGATGTCCATCTGAACACATGAACTTTAGATCTATATCCCGTTATTCCAGACCATAGTCTTCACTACCATACAATAACACAGTAACAACATACCTCATGTAAGACTCCTAGCGCACTTCAAGACTTAGAGTCCCCTTTACATTCACCAACGATTTAATTGCAGCCAGCCACCTTCTGCCATTCACAACTTCCTACTACACTCGGCATCACCGTTCCCTTCTCATCCAACACATTACCCTAAATATTTAAACTCAGACACTTGCTCCAGCTGCTCATCATCAACATAACTTCCACACTGAGGACTGTTCCTCACTCACAAGCCATAACCTTACTCTTATCTCTACTTTTACTTTCAAAACCCCTCCCTTTTACATACCTGCCAAATCTCTCTCCACCAATCTCCTTCTCAAACTCTCTTCAGACTCGCAACACAAAACCAAATCATCCGCAACAATACAGGTTAGGCACCCTCCACTTGCCTCTCCATTTCTCCATCATCTTTAACACCATTTCCAGCAATCCCAACCTTGAATTCTTTAACCCCATCCATAAACATTGAATAACCAAGGAGACATAACACAAACCCCTGTCTCACTCCGGTCTATTAATCCTAAACAACACCATTGACACCATTGTATTCTTACACACTGCTTCACTATCCGTCATACCATTACTTTTGATTTCCATTCAGAAGCCCACCACCAACACCATATATCACTAATACCTTCCGCAATAAAGCTTCCCTATTAACTCTATCATTAGGGCCTGTTGTAAATCCATAAAAACCTAAATAAAATTTTGTTCTTCTTCTCCCTCATTTTCTCAATCATGTTGTTCAATGTAAAGATTTTATCCACACATCCTCTACCAATCTCCTAAACGCACTCTTGTTCTTCGGACCCAACTCATCCTCCCTTGCATCGCACCGTACGCGAATCCTTTCGACCAACTCTCCAGCATCATACCTTCCCGTACAAAACACTCAATCTATCAACTTTATTCCCCTATAATTTCTTACAATCCCCCCCCTTTTCTCCCTACCCTTAGGTAAGATTACTTCATATACGCGGCTCGTCCCTTCCAAATGCCTTGGAACTATACCCTCCAACATATATCCAAAATATTTACACAAACTTCCAAATCCAACTGCAATCACCATCTCGCCCTCGCTCTTGATCATTTCACTAGTAATAATTTCATCTTATACCTGCAGATTTACCGTTCTTCAACTTTCGCACCCTACCATTACCTCCTTCCTTACTAATAAACCTCATCCCCAAAATAACCATTCCTTCTTGCCACCATCAAAACCCACACACATTCACTTTAACCTCTTCATTACTGTTAATATTGTGCAGGATTTTCGAAGTGTTCTTTTTCCACACTCCACTCACATCCATCTTCATCAGTTACAAAAGCCACCATCCCTATGTTCATTATTCTAAGCAGATTCCCCTTTATCTCATTCTTAAACTTTTTCGCGCTTCCTTCCAGGAAGAGCTTTCCTTTTTCCTTGTATGTCCTCATTCATCCTCCTTCCAAACTGTTCATTTACCTCTTGTTTTCTCGTACGTATACACCTTTTAGTATTTCTTTTTTCCTCCTTATATAATTCCAAGCATCTTTCTTTGAAACTTCATCATTTGCTTTTAGTACATTCAACCACGCTTCTTTTTTACCTTTAACCGCTTTCATCACCTCTTTTCATTCCACCATTCGCTGTTAACATTCTTACTTCCTACTTTAGCACATCCGCACACTTCCTTTGCATACTAACCAATTGCTTCCTTCAGTTGCCCCCAGATTGTTCAGTATCAAACTTGTTCACATTCAACCGAGTTACTATTCTCAAGCGCTCTTACATACTTATCCTTATTTCTCTTGCTATATATATATATATTATATATATACTTATATATATATATATATATATATATAATATATATACTATAATAATATATATATATAATATAGTATATATATAGTAATATTATTACTAGTATATATATACTAGTAAGTATGATCTGTCTCTACTTATAAATATTGGTGTAAAGAAACTTCTTTTTTTTTTTTTTTGTTTTCACTTCCTTCTTTTTATTGCATATTAAAGATGTTTTAAATATATACCAGTAGTATCCAATACCCTTCTAGGCCTAAATATTGACTTTAATACGGATTTATATATAACAGTATATATAATTATATATATATATATATTCTAAATTATATATACTATAAATATATATCATTATATAATATATATATACACATATTATATTATTAATATATATATATTAGTAAATATATAATATATATATATATATATACGGTATATAGATATATATATTATATATATATAGTGATATAGTATTATATATATATATATATATATATAATATATATTTTATAATATATATACTATATATATATATATATATATATCGTATATTTCATAGGTTCCTCAATGATGCATGTGAGAAGATCCCATCTTATGCATAGTGAAAATTTGTGAGGAAACCGCTTTATGTCACACAAAGCCAGTTTTGACGATGAAACTTGATAAGAAGACGCAAAAAGGTCCTACAAAATACTATGGATAAAGCCCCTAAAAAAGCAGAATTTTTGATGACACACCTTAATGTTAGTTAAAGATGATATAGCTATATAGTATATTATATAGTATATAAATACTATTACCTATATATATATAATAATATACTATATATATATATGAAATATCATATATAGTATATAAATATATATAGATATATATATATAATATATATTTTCTGTCAGTTGTATATACAATAATTCCAAATGAGAGCTTAAATGTTTCCAGAAAGCTCGGCATCGCTCTAGGGCGTTCTCACAGCGGTCAAAGAATAGAAGTTACAGCAAAGGTGGTACGGGGGGTCGGGGACATCGCGGGCGGGGCACTCCAGAAGGAAGTGCTCTATTGTGTCCCGGGGATATACGACATCTAGTGCAAATAGGGGGGATATAACGTTGTCTAGTTTGAATCTGAATTTATATTGCATAAGGTTTGGGTGGATGGCCTTGATTCTGCTCCGGGCGAGGGTTATTTTGTTTCTTCTGGACAGTGATTCTTCTGTGGGGAAGATGTTTTGGCGGATGGTGGTGTTTAGGTTAGATTGTTATTGTGCGCGATCTTTGTAGACTATTGTGTTAGTTAATTGGGTATGGATGTCGAGAGAGCCAAGACCTTTTGAGGTGGTGGGGGGAGGAATGTGTGTCTAGTAGATGTTCATTATAAAGTTGCGCTCCTTGAGGGAGGCAGGGGATTTTAAGTCTTGCCGGGGGGGATGGATAGTCGTGTTGGATTGAGTGCTTTTTCCAGGAAAAATGTTTTTTTCACTACCATGTTCAAATGGGTAGGGATGGAAAGGATGTGTGTCTCGTCATGTTAAAATGCTGGATGGGGGTTGTTTTTGTACATCCAGTGATTATTCTTAGGGCAGTGTTTTGTGTAAGAGCTTGCAATTTATTTCATGTTGGATTGTGATAGTGCTGGGGGGTAACATGCGGGAGGCATAGATTTATAGTTCTTGTGGATTGTTAAATGGTGCGTAAGGGTGTGTTTCTGTCGCCTAAAGTTGTGTTGGGAGAAGAGTTTGGAGCTCTTCCGGTCATGACGTCCACGTGGTGGTACTCAGGCTGTTGTAGTGCGTGAGCCTGGCGTGCACGTTATTTTATCGCATCTGGGAGATTTGCGCCGTTATTTCCGTCGTCTCATCATACATTCCATGTTCTTTTGTGTATTTGCATGATTGTTATTCAATTCGACCTTTAATTTCCACTTTGGTAGCAATCATTGTCGATGTGGGGGAGAAAGTCATATGTGTGTCGTAAGTGAGTCCTAATATTTTGGGGTTTTGTTTAGGCGGAAGGCGTGTTGTTCAAATAGAACTTTGGTGGAAGAGATTGGTGCGCGTCAGTGTTAGAGGGTAATGGAAGGATTTAAGGGGAAGCTGTCATTACTTGGTGAGAGCCAAGTTTCTAATAGGATTGTAGGGTGATATGCTGGTGTGGGTGGCTGGTTCAATGGATGTTGGGAAATGGGACCTGACGCGTCTGCGGTAAAGTTATTAGCCTTTGGTGGATGGGTTGGTAGGGTGGGCACTGCTGTTAAAAGATTGAAGAGGAATGGAGAGAGAAATGCGCCCTGTGGTATGCCGTTTTGCAGTTTGATGGAGTTTGAGAGGGTGTTTTTATGGAGAAGTTTGCTTTATACCATCTGGTTAGGATCGGACCGAGGCGAATTCTGGTGTCTTTGGTTAGGGATTGAAGAATTTTTGGTATGAGGATATATGTGGGACAGTTTTCAAAGGCCTTTGTTAATGGTCGAAAGGCTTGTATGGATCTGTGTGATGGATTGGTTGAAGCCTTAATTACTGTGTTGTGGAGGGAGGATGAGGACTGTGTTGTTGAAGTGGTTATCCTTTAAATCCATGTTGGAATTCCGGGAGGATTTTGATGTGGATAATTTTTTTTTAATATCTACGTAATCCAATAATGTTTGCTGATGGTGGAGAGGAAGAGAGATTGGCGGATAGGAGGATGGGAATGGGTCCTTTTTAGGTTTCAATTTTGGGAAAATGAATGCTTGTTTCCAGATTGGGGAGTATACATTAAGTTCCGGATATTGATTAAAAGATTTCGTTGGATTGAGAAGGAATGCTTTTCCCCAAGGTGTTTCAGGTTGAAGTTTGGATGAGTCTGCCGTCGCTGGTTGCTGGAATTTATAAGGGTTTGGGATTGTCTCTCGATATCATGTGGTTGTAAAAGGAGGACTGGAGGGTCGCTGTGATCGAGGGAAGTTTTTGAGTTTGTTTTTTTTGTTACTCTATTAATGTGGAGAGTAGGTTTACGGGAGATATTAGCGTAGTGTTTTGCGAGGCTGTCTGCTTGTTGGTTTGAGGAAGGGAGGGAGTTGTCAGGCAAGGAATGGGGATTCGTGTGAGGGAGTGGGGTTGTTTTGTGAGTTGTTTAGTTTTTTGATAACCTGCCAGGTTGCTCTTATTATCAAGCCGTAGAGATGTTTGTTTGTAGTGTTATTTCTGTAAATTTTGTTACGTAGTGTTAGTAGGTTATGAGAATGAGATCGAGGTTTAGGTTAGTTAATTTGGTCTAGTTTGATTAGATGTGGGTTATTGGTCTTGAAAGTTTTCGGAGGACAGTTCTATGTTAATAAGTTTGAACTGGATTTCCGGTGATAATAATATAGAAGGAATCCCTGTGACCCCTTAGGTATGTTGAGGGTTTGGTATCTAGATAATGTGTTGTTAAAATGAATGAACATGGAGGTTGTCTAAGTGTTATGTCAAGCAGCTCGTTGATAGAACTTCATATCGATGATTTTTGGTTTGTAAATTCTTTTCAGTTACTCTTTTGTTGCTTCAGATGATGTTGGTCTTTCTTTGATGATTTCCTAAGGTGATCATCGCGACGTCTTGGTTTATCACTGACTGGAAGACGATTCATCTCTTAGGTCTGGGTTCCCAGGGTTAATCTGTACTAGCTGCACGGGGAACCAAAATGTGACGTCTGTTGAGTGGGGATTTGCGTTGCTTGGGGAGGGATTCTGTGGCGGAGTTTTTTGGAGTCAAGATGTATCAGGATTCCAATTTCATTATAGGATATTGGTTGCCCGGGGATCATGATGGGTAGTCTCATAGAGGCAGGTTGGTGGGGCATCTTAAGTCGCCCCCAAGTGAAGATTTGGTACTGTAGCTATGTTGATGGGTGTGAAGTTGTTGGGCGGGTTTCGGGTGGTCACCCTAGGGCTCTGCATGACACACTGCGCGCGTGGAGCGAACACTGAATGCCAGGTTGAAGATGATATGTGGTCCTTAGTTCAGGAGTTATTGAACCAAGATTGGGATCTTATAGTTAATGCGCGCGGGGAGTTCGGTGAAGTGTTAAGTTGTCATTATGGTTATGGTATGCTGTTGTGATGTAGTGATTAAAAGGGGAGTCGCAGTTTGAGGGGGTGGGCGAGGGGAATATATGCGCATTCGTAAAACCATAGAATTGTGGAAGAGAGGTGTTTGATGGCGAGGAGCTTCTTGGAAATAGCTATGTGATATTGTGTTTTTCAGAAAATGGGATAACACGTCATGGATGTGTTGGTTTAATACCCCATTAAATATGAATCTGTAGTAATGTGAGGTGTGTTGGAGCGGATTTAGTTTATGGTTCGGAATGAGGTGTTTTAGGTTGTGGTGTGGGGCACAGGTGCAGCAAGTGTACACTCTATAGATTGAAATCTGGGAGAGGGAGTGCGAAATGTTTTATTAGAGACAGGTGGTGGGAACTTGGGTTGGCTACCGAGTACCGTAGGCATCTAATGCCCTCATGGTGATTTAGTCGGACAGTTGTTCTTGGCTAGAGCGTAGAGGCTCAAGTGATATTTATAGGTGGTTACCCGTGGGCGCTGTTCGACATCTACCCGTAACCGTAGGAGGCAGTAGTCTCCCTACAAATGAGCAGAAACTACAGGAACAGAAAAGGGCAGATTTTGCAATACTAGACCAGGTAAAAGTAGAGGACGATAGTCAAGAGTAGCGTAAATAAAATGACGGGCCCGCCCAAGCGTCGGTTCCTTTGCATGTCAACCCTCCCTGTGGAGGGGGGGGAAATGTTAATCCTTGCCCAGGTACCCCCGGCCCCACCCGGCAGACAAATTCTGATATCTTCTCCCGAGTGGGTCCTGGACGGCTTGCCCTGCTTAGTGTGAAGGGTTACTACACACAAAGTCAATATTGATTAGATATTACATTATATATATATATAGTAATATATATTCATATATATATAATATATAATAAGATATTATATATACCTATATATACAATATATACGTAGGAACTAGCTATAATACTGAAACATATATAGGTGTATAGCCGATATTATAATTAATATTGTACGTAATAATATAGCTTATATATATGATATATTAGTGAGATGAACACCCTTACGAGCAGTAGTAGTGAGTAGTAAATAACCCTTAATTCGAAGAATTAAATCTATTGACTGATGGTATTGTGCGGATCGAAGATTTATGATGCAGACAAAGTTTATTAGTGGAAGTGTAGATCATTAAAGTCACTTCAAAAGCTCACTGATATGTAAGATTAAGGCACTTTATTCACTGAAAACAATTGCAAAATAATGAAAAAAAGAAATAAAATTTTGAAATATGAAGTTGAATAATATTAAATATATAGAATAGAGCTGTGCATATCTCGAGCGAGTGAAGCTCATTCCAACTCAAACTATCCCAGAGTGACCGGTGTTTTGTGTGTGGATTAGTTTCTTGAGATATGTGTGATAAATATTTGCTGTAATCTTATTATGATCATTGATCTTAGAGTAAGCAGCTTTATGCAGTGAGGTACTCTAGTATTATAGTGTGAGAGAATTATGAATTATCATTAAATCCTAGACTGTTGTGGAGAGATGATGAAAGATAGTGGCCTAGCTACTCATAGGTGGTGTCTTAAGTACAGAAGAATGTGAGTTTAATATGTTTAGTAATAGTAAATTCAATAGATCTTAATAGTATTCTCACTCTATATTAGTCAAGTTTTAAGTTCTTTAGTATCTCATTAATTGTTAGTATTTTAGTTGTTGTATCCCCTAGCTGAATGTGAGCTATATCTTATATCTAAGTGGTTGTTTATTGCTAATGTAGGGGATTTTCGTTGCTGTAGTTGGTAGTGAGAACAAGCATGAAGATAGTAAGAATAGGATTGATATAGTGAGAGAGGTATGAGGCGGTAAATGAATCAGCGAATGAACGAGAATGACACTATTTCATAATAGGAAGGACAAAATGTAAGAGAAAAAGATGAACATGGATCGCGAAATTTATGCCTTTATGCGAGCGTAAATTCGACGAAAGAACGTAAAAAACAGGAAATCTACTTTTTACTTATGGACGAAGAAGCGCTTTGCCGCCGCACGTGAAGACCAGTGAAGAAGAGAATCGGAAGAGTAGAGGATGATTATTGTTGATGATGAATGATGACTGCCGCGAGTGATGAGTACGAAATCAAATGAAGAGCGTTGATTGGAGATCGAGTTCAAGAATCGTGTACACCATTTGCGACAAGACATGTATGAAACGAAGAAAAGAAGAAAAAAGAAAGAAAAGTAGATCAAATGAAAATTGAAAGAAAAATAAAGAAAAAAGTACGTAGTGAATGTAGCAATAGATATAGAAGAGCGAATAATGATCAGCGTATGTCTTAAACAGTTCACAGAATGAAGGCGTTAGAAGAAGAAAGTAAAAATAATTTATATTGAAATGAAGATGTCCACATAACATCCAAAGTAAGACATTCTGATAATCATTTGAGTACTATGGATATTATTATTATTATTATTAATTATATTATTACGCGAGAGAGGAGAGAAGAGAGAGGACGTTAACTCATACCTACGAAATATTAAGGAGGAAGCAATGTCTATATTGAGTATGATATGATTACATGATAAAAGAAAAAAAACGATTTGTGTTGGTTTTCCAATATTGCAAAACCAGCTTGAAGAATGAGCACCACCGAAGAGGCACCGATAGCCGAAAATAATAAGTAAAAGAATTTAAGAGTATAGAATCACACTAGTTACGGAAGAAGAAGTTATAGGAATAAAATCAGCCAAGCAGTATTCGCGAAGATCTGCGCAATATCACAAACATTTAAAAAAAACTATTCAAGCAAATCGAGAGAATGAGCATTGCAGTCTGTGGAAAAGTAGGATAAGTTTCTCAGACATTCTGAAATATAAATTGGCTGCTTCAACGAAAATATGAAGTTTTAAACCTCTTGGAAAGGTTTAGTAGTAATTGACTTGATATGCTACTAGGGTTGGTCGAACACTGGAATTGCCAGCACCGCACCACACCACACCACTAGTCATTTTCTCCTCACCGCACCGCTCCATTGCTTTGGCCAACCCTGAATTCTACAATAACTGTGAGGGAGGACAATGGACTATTAAAAGAATAAAATACGGTATAAATGTCGATAGTAGTAAGTAAGTTAGAAGCAACTTGAGGTTTGAGCATCGAGAAGTGTGTTGGCTTGCTTTGTTTATTATATTAGGAATCTAGAGCGTTATTTGATGTAAGAATAAATGGAGTTGAAAGCGAACGGTTTAATATAATATTAATAGTGAAGTGAGGCAAGGATGTGTTATGCCTCATTGACTATTTAATTTGTATGTGGATGAAGTGATGAAAGATTAGAGGCAGCTGTATGGGAATATGTTAGACTGATGGAGAGTGGAGGGTGCCCTGCTTATTGTGAGCTGATGATTTGGTTTTGGGTGGCGAATCTGAAGAAAATTTGAAAGGATTGGTAGAAGGGTTTGAAAGTAAATGTAGCTATGAGTAAGGGGATAGTAGTAGGTGAGGAGTCCAAGGTGTGAAATCATGTTGGCTGGTGAGCAATTGGAACGGGTATCTGAGTTTAAATATTTAGACTGTATGTTGGATGAAAAGGCAATAGATGATGCAGAGTGCAGTAGGAAAGTTTTGAATGGTAAGAATGTGGTTGGTGCGATTACATCCTTGGTGAGTACAAAGGGACTAAGTCTGAGTATGCTAGGGTTTTGCAGGATTGTATGTTGTTACTGGTGTTAATGTATAGTAGTGAAATTATGGTGTGGAATAAGAGATATATCTATCTAAAGTACAATGTGTTTAGATGGACAATCTTAGGGACGTATTAGGTGAGAGAGAAATTGATAAAATGAGGAATGAACATGTAAGCGAGTTGTATGGTATGAAGAAAGGTAATTAGGTAGAATAAAAATATTAAGTACAGTAGAGTGGAATTAATATAGAGTTGTAGCTTAATATTTTTTGGCCATTGAAAGCGAGGTAGCATTTTATTTTTGCTCGATTCCTTTTTTTGGTTTATTTGCGTTTTCAAAATTAATTCATTTTTATATAAAAATCTTCAGATTTTAAGTGACAGAGAGTGTATAAACTCACAAAAGTATGTCTCTGGGTGTGTAAAGGAGACCTCCAGTTGGCCAGAATTGTTGGGAGATGATAGAAAATTGAAACTTCTCCTGCTTCTCAGACAAATGGAGATGTTAGTACGACTCACGAAGATGGAAATAGATCTCAAACTAATTCCCTCAATCAAGAGAGCACTCGTAGCGGTGATTAAAAAGGAGCCACAGATCAAGTCGTGCTCTTTTCAAAAATCATCTTTAGATGCTGTGATCTATGCCACATTAGAAGCCAGTGAAAGTAATGCTACACTGGTCTCAAACTAAAATTTATTCGAAAAGTTAGAGGATAGGAAGTTAATAGACTGTTGATGTTGATTCTCCGATAGAAGTCCTCTCACGAATATTCATGATTTAGTGTGATCATTCGCAACTATGACTATCGAGTTCCTATTTTTTTAGACGAGATAATCTCAAAGCTAGTGTACAGTACCATACACAGAAGAAAAAGTATGCTGGGTTTGATTACCGCGCTTCAGTTCACATCTCCTTCTCCATCCTGCGCAGTGAGCTAGCATAGCTTAGAGCCTATCAGGAAAAACGGGAAAAAATTTTATGCGAGCGTCAAGAAAGATGCAGAAGTATAGATAAAAAAATCGGATCTTACATCAATGGTGCAGGAAGTAAAGATCCCTGCAATTAAGTGTCAAGATGGTTTCAGGGTGAGTGGGACAGGTATTCTTATGTTACCGCTCTTTCCTTCTGTGTTTTGCAAGATGTTGTTTCTCAAAAGATATGGGATTATTTCTAAGTGGCCTTGCTATAAATTGCAGGGTATTTGAAAATCCTTTTATAATAGTGGATCAGGATAATATGTTTCAGATGAGATATTGAGCGAGTTTAAATAAGTATCGACGTGCCAAGAGCTTTGCCAAAGTCGTTGTGATTACGTTCATGCTGTTTGAGGCTTGTAAAGAGCCTTTATTTGAACGACTTTAATCAGTTGTAGCGATAATTGCAATGTGCTGCAGTTATTCATTAAAGATCGATTCTGCGCGCGTGAGCTTTTAGATAAAATATACTGAGTTTCCTTAGAAACAATAAAATTTTATCGGAAAACATTTAATTGTTGTTGGTAGATATGAAGAAAGGCAAATAGATGAGGTGGGGGACTTTTTTGCATCTGTTCATTTGCTCAATTTGCTTGAAGATTCTTCTGCCGCTGCAAGCTCATAATCACATAATCATGGACATAAGAGCGTATAACAACTGGCGTTTCTTTCGCGAGCTCATGAAATATGTTAATATAAACAGGATGAGTGAGTGCTCGTTGCTCTTAATGATAATCGAGTAGCAAACATAATCTAATATACTGTTATTATAAGACAGAATGTACTTGGAGAAGGGGAGGAGCGTAAAGTCATGGTATAATTTCAGTGTCGCTTATATAAAATAGGTGTTTTTTTGGAATGCGTTAATATTTTGCTCCTTTTTATAGTTCGGTGTAGATATAGGACTTGAATTCTTCAGCTATAGTTAATGTATACGCGATTTATCTCTAAAGGATGAGATGGTGGTGGAATCATGATCCTCGACTGAATAGTTAAATCCGAACATTGTTAACTACTAACATATATGTGCAACATGAGTGGAACTTGTATGAATTCAATAGCCTAATTTCATTCTCCCTGTTAAATACGTAGGGAAATTCTTTGTGGATACGGGGAGAATCATCGCTGGAAGAGATGGAAATTATCTTGTGAAATATAAAATTTCATTGCTGCGCTGAAAGCAGGAGAGATCGCTGTAAAGAGCTTGCGCATCTGCTTTCCAGACTGCTCAAGTCATTAAGACATTTTGATAATTAATATGACCTGCCAAAAGGTTGGACTTAAGTCACCCATGCGTTAAATGTGGTTCAAAAATCATCCCGACATATAAAGGTTCTCATAGCGCTTTGCATTGAAATAGTGCATGGAAGCGTGTGTCCTGGAAGGAGTAGGCTATCAAGTAAAGATAGGTCTGCCTCCAATGGTAACGTCTATTCGGATCCGACGGTAAAATTCACCGCATCAGACACATTCAGTGAGCTCTACAAGGTCGAAGGTCCATCTTTAAAGAGAGATACGAGTGGTATCAGCATTCTTTCCTCTTGTGTAGTTGCAATAAGCCCATTCTATGTGCTAGCCCACTCTCTCCACAGTGTAACAATAGTGAAGAATATGGGCTTAAATAGATACGAGGAGTCCCTTCGAGGTGCTCGTAAAGCGGCTACTTTAAGGAGCTTAGGTAGTCAGTCCACGGTTTTTCATAGAAGGAAGGCACTCTGTAAAAGACCGTTTGGAGAAAGTCAATGTGTGAAAACCGAGTTCTGCGAGTTGTAACTAAATTACACTAGTCATCAGAAGACTCCATAAAAACATACTAATTGGTATTGCAGAGCCATTTTGGTTTCTTTGCTGATAACTTTGGAAATTGTTCTAGAAGGAACAGGAAATGTTGGAGCCATATGTTGTTGGCATGGGGAGACCTCATGATCTAGACAGCAACGCTACCTTGTCAAAATACTCTACTCTTGTGAGGAATATTTGCCTCCAGTAGTGGCGTTGCTTTTGTGAGTGTGTTAAGAAGCCCTGACGGGAGGCTGATGGTAATACGAGTAATTGTGTGTGCCCGAGACTTGAAACCGTGTTCAAAGGGGTGGCTATACTAGTTCACATCAAAATAATCGTCGTTGATAGTTTCAAATATTCATGGGGCGTCTGGGCATCGATAGCTTGAACTTCCTCTATTATAAAGCATTTCTAAAAACAGTTAAAATGCAATTCGGGGTTAGTGTCCCTTGAAAACTTTGCCTACTTGCGTACGTAAGTGCCATGTTTCGGCGTGAATGAGAGCATCCCTTTTTGCACAGTCTCCTTTTCCAGTATGTGAAAGCAAAATCTTTGGGAAGAAATTTTTCGACCGGGGGCTGGTGATCAATAAATCATGACAGAATTCAGAGGTCCACATGTCGTCAAATATTCTAAAATCTCATTGTCAAAGGAGAACGTTCCGCGAAATATAAGATCAATCTTGTAGTGGACAGGTACCTTCGTCACTTCGCCTTGTTTTCTTTATAGTACTCATCACGTAACTCCATTTGGATCTTTGGGCGCTGCAGAATGCGTATAAATTTGAAAGCTCTGGGTATCAATGAGGAGAGGGACCAGGGCGTTCTAACATACAAAATATTCATATTTAGAGAAATCCACGAGGGATAGAGTTTCCCGAAAGATATCATAAATTCATTCTGGATATCCACAGAACCTAGTATTCAACACAGGCCCTTCAAGGTGACGACCAACAAATTCAATCCAGTCTTTTAACTGCAGCCTTGTTAGAAGTGAAGGTTGTAAGTCCTTCACTTAATCCAGGCATCAATATCCCGGGAGATTTAATGCTTCCCGATTTAAAATTATTATTGTCTTCAGAGCAAACCAAATCATCGTTCGCGTTGAACATTTCGAAGGCCTTCCTCCAGATCAAAAATTAAAGTTAGAAGAGGACAGAAATCGCTTCTGTTTTTTCTGGGTGGCAGATGGAGAGTTACTTACCGTTATTGCCACGCATCCCTATCATATATTTATATATATATTATATATATGAAATATATGACATAATTTACTATATACGATATATGAGTATAGGTATATATAGGTCTTTAGCTATTTTACATTATAACTAGTCAATTATATATAGTTATCTCACTCACCTTATATATATATCTAGCTCAAATACTTTTTCCTGTATTAGGTTTTTATTCCTGATAAATGTATATTATAATATGTATTAAATATTATTATGTTATTTATTACAATATTTCAACCCTCACCATTCCTTAGTATATAATATCAAAGACGAAAGAGAAACGACAATGTAGAGAATAAAATAAAAGAAAATACAAAAAACTTTGATTGTAATTATTTATGAGCTTCACAAAAAACTTTAAATTTTAAATAAAAATGCTCCCCAAAATACTTAGAGGTATATAGTATATCAGTTGTTGCGATTTTTAAGGAATTTGTCACTTAATAGAACAGTTGAAGTGACTCCCTAAAACCGTAGCTCTCCGTTTAATGTGCTCCTGCCCTGAATCAATTCCGTGCGATATTTCAGATCTATATCATCATATTTATTATAGAAAAAATAATTTATAATATATTATTAATTAGCTTATATAAATATATTATATTATATTCAATTAATATTATATATATTATATCTCATATATATATATATAATCTATTACTTACTATATATATATATAATATTCTATATATATTAAATTATATATATATGATATATATTATACATATATATATTATATATATTATATATATATATATACGGCCGTCTCTCCTCCTCCAAAGCAAATAATCACTTATGTAAATACCTAGTAGTAATAGAGCCACGTAATATATTAGAATATATAAGCCTCCTCTCCTATATGCTTAATTCTCGCATGCGGTGTAAGAGTGTTGGGATCTTCTGGACAATAATTGGAGAATAATACCTCTCAGAGGGAGTCCTTGTGCGAATCGCTCCAACCTCAAAATTAATATCCTAATAATTATGCGTCCTACCTACTATATAGAAACTCTGAAGAATATCTATATATATGGATATGTGGTTCGGCACTGCTCTACCCGTAGTATATATTTCACTCGCACGTTAATATATCATATATATCGTCCACAGAAAACCCCACTAACCAAGCATTGGTCTATGCAAATACTCACTCTTAAAGACTATGTGCTTGTTCAATGACTATTGTAACTAAAAACCCACCCAATTTGGCTTAGTCAAAAAGTCATTCTTAGTATGTGTGTAATCTAATAAAGACCTTCGGCCACCTCTACTCACACCTCCTGTTGACCAAACTCCTCCAAAACAATTTAACAGCCCTTATTAACTGACCCATGAAAATACTTTCTTTATTTCACAGGATTGAAGCAAATGCCTCTAAATACTTTTTATTACTAAGTGCCCCCTGGATCTACCGTCCGCTTGCCTCATAGTATAAAGAAATTTATTTTTCTCCGTCACCTATCAACCTAATATAAATTATTCTGTTGACTTCGTATCCAATCCCATCTGAGAAAAATAGCCCCTAACTATAACTACAAATACAATTCCTCACTCCTTCAGCCTCTCCTCATAGCTCTTCCCTCAAACCCAGAATCACTACTTATGAATAAGCTCTACGTTGCACTCTTTTAGGCATATTCTTTCCTTAATAAGGACGTCCCAAAACTATGTGCACAATACTTCAAAACAAACGTTACATATATATATATATATAGTACCTACTAAAAATTAATATATATTCGGATACCCAAATAATACTTTATAAATAATGTCCTACTATATATATATTTTTAATTATATTATAAAATATTAATATTAATAATATATATAATATATATATATTATAATTATATATATATTATATATTAATATATTATAATATATATATAAGCATGATTCATATTTATAATATATTATATTATATAGTATAAATTAATATAAATATATTATATAAATAAATATATTATTAAAATATTATATATATATTAAATAAAATAATATATTATAATATTAATTATCTATAATATTAAATATATATTAAATTAATTAGTATATATATATATATATATATATACATATATATATAATATATATATATTATTATTATAATATAATATTAATATATATATATATTATATATAAGATAATAAATAGCCTATAATATATATAATATAGTTATATTATATTAGTATTGTATAGTATATTGTGACTATATAATAAATAAATAGTTAAGGAAAGTTATATATATATAAAAACTCTTCATTGCCTATCGTTGTGCTCAAAGTCATCTATTCAGTTTGCTCCAACTCTAAGTTAGAAAATAATTATATCAGAGGCATGGACTGTAATAAAATAATTCAAATTATTAATTTACTAATTAAGAGAAAATAATTATTCAAGGCATACAAGAAAGCTTAATTTACATTTAAGATTCATTTATTCTCTTTGCGAAAACATTATTTTCTTAAAGGATCATTGACTGGAGGGAATTAATTGAACGAGATTGTGCCTTCCAAGAAAGCGATGAAAGTGGTACATAACTGCTTTCCAAAAAACGCTGTTGTCATGGCCAACGTTAAAAAGAACCGTTAATTGCTTATTTTGTTCTCATTTTTGAAGAGATTTTCCACAAAGCCTCGCTCTCGAACACGTCATAAAATAACTCCCAAATTTGACCACTCTACTCATAAGTAGCGTTTTTTGTTCAATACAATTAAAAGAAACTTCCCTTCATTGCCTAACTGGTAGAGATAACTATTTTTAAAAAAAAATCTACATAAATAAACAAAGAGACATAAAAAAGAGGCTTAAATATATATACTTGTACTAAAAAATATAATAGTATAATATGAATATAATGAATCTACCAATATAAAGAGTATAGTGAAATTGGATAATATATTATATTAATAGTTAGGTTAACAATGAAAAGCTCTTACCTTTTTAATAATGCATATTTTATGTATAGTTGAGGTAAGTAGTATTTATATATATATATATATACCTATACTTTAGAGAAAAAAGGAGAAGAAGATGAGAGAGAGAGAGATGAGAGAGAGAGAAGAGAGAGAGAGAGAGAGAGAGAGCAAGAGAGGAGGAGAGAGAGAGAGAGACGAGAAAGATTGAGGAGAGAAGAGGGAGGGGGAGGAGGAGGAGCGAGAGAGAAGAAAGGAAGGAGAGAGAGAGAGTTATACTAAAATTTACTATTATAAAAGTCCCAGAGTTGGGTGGACTCATCGGAGGCAACGCTTAAGTTCGAGCACAACGTAAAGATTTTAAGTTGTGATATAGAGGCCTGTTATTTTGGATCACCCTGTTCAATCAAGTTAGTTTAACTCTAAAACTGCAAGTAAAGAATTTTAAAGCCATCCTCCTCATGATGAAACTGTATTGTCAATAACAGTTAAGAAGCATACGTGGTTTGTGGATAATGCTGAATTCATGAAAACTACGTGAATATAACAGCAGGAATGAAAGGAAAAATCCAAGAAGAAGAAAAGATCCCGTACGGAAACGGCAAGGAAATAAATGAATAAATTTTATTGTTATATTATAAAAATTTTAAAAGGAATTGTTATTGACGAAGTATTTATGGTAATTGTTCAATAGGGATTAGGGCAGCCTAGATGATCTAGGAGAACTTAAAGACGTAGTATCTACTCAGCGAGAAATGTACATTCCCAGGTTGGCTTAAAGTACGGAAAAAGATGAATAATAGTGCGGCGGGGAGTGGATAATCGAGTTTCACCAACGGAATGGCAGACAGACTTCACAAACGTCACTCACACTACGAGCGAGCCGTGTCCTTAGACAATAAAGCCTAGAGACCGAAGTGTGGAGATTAGTTTAACCTCAGCCTTAAAAAGTAATGGTAAATTATGAATATCAGCATTTATTCAGAGGATTTCCTTTCCATGAATGGGGTAGTTGAGGCCCTAATAGGACATTTGTAAAGAAATGTTAGTGAGAGGGTAACCAGTCAACATATTCTTTATTACAGAGTGTTTGTTCCTGTATTCTATCTCGAGTGTTTGTCCTCAAATTTGTATGACTTTTTATTGTGAAATTATGGAAAATAGTTTACTTATGCAGTGTGGTGCGCGTGAAGATCTTAACAAGGTTAGTGTTCTGTCTATTTGACGGTTTAATAATTCCTTCAGTATTGGAAATTAACAGCACTCACTCTTATGCGCGTTAGGTTCTCGGTACGAATCAGACCTACCAGTGTAAGTATAAAGTTGGAAAGTGAGATGGATTACCATAATGATAAGAGATTTGTGGGATTTTATGTATAGGTGGAATAAATCAATTGTAACACTTTTGAATCTTAGTTAAGTGAATATCTCTATGTCGTGTGTAGTGTAGCCAATGCAAAATTTCTTTCCCGGATTTCTTATATATTAGAGTAAGTGGAAACTTATAATATAGTATAGGTTAAACTTTGGATTTAATGAAAACACTTGTAAACAATAATATTTGTGAAATATATATTTAAGAAAATCTTTGTGTGCCTTGTTTAATTCGTCGTTTTTTGTGATTTGCTATAGTGATAAGAGTATATGTATCTCAATATAGAGAGCAAGGAATATATAGATTAGTATTGTGAGTCCTCTCCTTCTACTTCTCACACACATCAACAGTGGCATTTAGTACTAGTATCCGTGGCATATATTAGTCAGATTATTACAATAGTAAGGATAAACTATACTATCTCACTCATTAGATCTCACCTTACTAAGTGAGTATAATAGAGTATTAAATATATATATATATATATATGTAGTAGGTATTATGATTAGTTGAAAGTGAAAAAATATGCATAAATAGTAAACATTTATGGTAAAATATATTACTTATATATATACGATATATATATATATATATATATATATATATAATATAATAATCTATAATATAAAAGTAGAACACTATATATATGTAGTATATATTTGAAATATAGTATATATAATTATATAAATAGTTATATAAAATTAACCTAATATATGAACGGCAAGATGTGAATTGTATAAATATATATATAGAATTTGGGTTTAGTGATATATATGTCTCTCGCGTCGCCTGTGTACTTTAACAAATATAAGCAATATAGATGTATGTGCTAATTCTCTGTATAATTAATATGATTAAGGCTCATATGATCAGTATATCGTAAGGTGCTCTTAATGTTCTTCGGATGTCACGGAGCCGCCACTTGATAAATTGGTATTAATAAATTATATATAGTAGTACGTATGAGTAGTATTACTATAAGTCCTCTTTATATATAAATATATATTTATATAAGTGATTTAATAAGTATAGTTAATATAGATTAGTAGAATATGATAATTAAACCTTGAGTATAGAATATAATTTAATATATCATATATATGAGATTCTTATATTAGTCAATTGTATCTATATAATGTTTGAAACCTATTATATAGTGAATATATATGAGTAGAAGATATTGAACTATTATTATATGGATAATGAAAAGTCATTTTGAGTAAATTTCAACAATTTCATAGTGCAAAGAAAAAAAAGAATTAGAGAAATGAATTAAATACAAAATAATAATTGAAAATAGTCATTATCGAATAAATTGAAAGGTGATATAAAATAAAAATGTCTATTAAAAAAGGTTAAAATTGTGATTAAATACCTATTGATGTTTTTTGTAATATTATGTATATATATATATAGTATATGTGAATAATTATATAGGTATATATATATACGTCACATATTTCCGGCGCTCTTATATATAATACGTGAGTAGTATAATATTACTAGATTATGAATATGTATGATATATATATAATTGATGAGTTAATTAATATTAATATTATATTATATTATTAAAATATAGAATAATTTACTGTATGTATTTGATTTAGAAAATGAATAATATTTCTATCTTCTCTCCGCACACCACTCCTTACTATAATTATATATAATATAAATATAAAAGATATATATAATCCCTATATATGAATATATATATAGAATAACACTCAATAAATAATGACCTTTTATAGCCCGAACAGAATTGCTGTTATAACTAGCCTTGACCTTAATTCTTGCTCGTAAGGTGCCTTGATTCTCCTCTTTTTGTGTGAGCTCGTGTGAACTTTTTGGAACCCAGGTTTTCTTGGATAAGTGCCCAAATTTTCTAGTATATCCCTAGATTTTTTGCCTGCAACCCTAAGTGTGTGTTTTCACGCCCGTGAGAGTTAGCGCATTGTCGTATACGAAAAAGAGCGCCGCTAAACGATTGGTCGTGCCAGAATTAGCAACGCCTTGAGTACTTGTTATACGCGCAGCTCAACTCTAATTTTGTGTCGTCCCAGTTGGTCATATTTTTATAGCCCGATGCGGAGAATAATTTTTGTTGAATTCATTTTGAGGGGCTTAGCCCTTTTTTTTGATGTCTTAACTTGATGCTCTGGGCCCCCGAGGTGGCGAACTGCCAAGCCCGTCCTGCTGAGCCCGCCCGCGCCAAGCCTCGCAGGTGATGGTGGCTGCTCGATGTCCTTTTCCTCCTGGTTTACATGCCGACTCTGAACCAGTGGATAGGATTCACATCGCTCTCTTATAGTCCAGTCCCGCCTATCCAGAGAGCGCGAGCCATCTGCTATCGCGAGCACAGAGCACGACCACGACAGCCCAACACACCAGGCGACAGCTACACACACACGAAGCTACACGACACACACGAGCCAGCGTATACAACACACACACACTGCACACACACCGCACCACGTGGTCGCTACTACACGAACTTTTTTATTAATCGCGAGTCTCCTGTATCAATCATTCTTGTGCTTAACTTCTTTTTACCACCGTGCAAACTTGAGCATATACAATGCATAGTAGCTTGGTACTCATTGAGTTTTCCGCAAGATCACGTCAAGAATATCAGGAAGAATTTATGCATTGTTGCAATGCTCTATCCATTCCGAGTAGCTCGTAAAGCGACGCGTGACCTGTGTGTATACACCGAAAATGCCTACACGTGTACGAATTCGAGTTGTAGATAAGCAATATATATTTAGATTATAATCAATGTTTGATAAACGCAAGTCCGCGGTAGTATTGGTCAGCGCGTTGTCCACGAATAGATTAGTACTATAGGTCACTCACATCAATGTATAAATAAGTTATGAGATATTAGGATAATAATGTATGAGAATCACTCAGCAATAATTGAGTATCTAAGTAGAGTTCAACGAGATAAATGTATATGAGTATAATAATAAATTTAATATCAAATTATTATAAATTTAATAATATATAATATAATAGGAGTACTTAATCATTCCACCGTTAGTGATAAAATAATACTATAAGTGTAGTGAGGATATAGTTGTGATATGGTAATGAAAGGTGTGCTTAGGATTATAAATACGTTTGGTTGTAGAATGTAAGGAATAAAGTCTATTGATGATGCTCACCGCTTAAGGTATCTTACTATAGGAGTTAGTTGTATTGTTATAGTTAAAGAGTATATACTAGTAAGTGTACTGTATAAGGTCAGTGAATAAGTGATATTTATCTCTAATAGATACATAAAGTGTTAGTTTCCATAGTGTGACCTTGTATATAGGGTTGAGTGTATGTGTTGAGTACTAGGAAGTATTGTATGCGGCATTGTATATCGCTGAAGTTAATAAAATATATATATACTATATATATTGAGGGTGCTATATAATATATATCGTATATTATATATATATAGAGGTATAGAGAGAGAGAGAGAGCAGAGAAGAGAGAGATTGATAATAGTCGGATTGTGTGGTGTGATAGAGAGAGAGGATAACTGAAAGTCGTTGAGTGTGTGCGCTCTGGATATATTGCGTGGAAGCCGCTATGTTGCTGTTATATGATCGTGTGTGGTTACGCAGACGTGGAGTTGAAATACCGAATTTTAAATTAAATGAATTACTCTCACTGTTATTAGGACTGAGTGAGAGTAATAACAGAATTAATAATAATCGTACATAATATCACATAATGCTGAATAATGTACACTGGTCGACATCTGGGAATAGCAAGGTAATAATAATTAAGAGTAAATAAAGTACTCACAATGTAAGATCAAATATCACTATATTACTAATCAGAGAGTGAGAGTAAATATTAAAACATAATAAATGAGAGGTTGTGAGTTATATGAACTACAGCAATTATATCAGGTCCAAGATGTCGAATAGTAAATATATAGAATAATTAATATAAATTAATGAGATAATAATTGCATTTCTCGAGTAATACATCGATCGCAGACTTATGGTGCTTTTGTTGATTGTCTCACTTACCGAGTCAATCACTTGATATTGTGCTAGACACCACCTAGTGAGCCATAAATCAGAAATCATACGATATCTCTCGAAACTATATGTGGTCTCACACCTGATATGAGATGCCATTAGATGTAATGGAGTCGGTATGATGAGATATTAGTAGTTTTTTTCTGATCATGAGTTCTCATTAAAAAGTATTAATAAAATGAGGTTATATATATATATATAAATATATTTCTATTGTGGTTCATAATAGAAGTTTTCATTTTTTCTTGGATGAAAGATTATAATTTCTTTACTTTACTGGATTTTAGTTTGTGAATAGAGTCAATGAGTATCTTAGGAAGATTGGTGAGTGAGATAAGTAAGTAATGGTGGTGATTATGATGGTTAATATATTAATTATAATATAGACATAAAATATATAATTTATTAAGTATATTATATATATTATTAATATACGGTACTAACTTGGTGAAGTAAGAGTGATGTAATAGAGAGAGAGTAGTGATAAGTACCACGTGGCGATCTCAAATTATTAGAATCACTAGTGGTCTAAGTATATAATTATATAATATTTTATTTATTATATTATATATATATAGATATAATATATATAATATGTTGTTTAAGTTGTAAAAAGTGATTGTGTCTAGTTTCGGCAGTGATATTATATTATATATATTATATATATATATTAATAAATATATATTAAATATAATATATATTATATATTAATATATATATAATTATTATTAAATTAATTATATATATATTAAGTAGAGTATATATATACTATTGTGTATAAAATGTATTAAATAATAAGTTTTCAAGGAAATATTTATATTATGTTTATTAATATAATTATATGCTTCATGCGGAGTTTTCAAATGGTTCCTGTATTATATACAGTTGTGATGAGTTAATTTCATAGGATAATTGTTATAAGTTTCATATATGTTTTATAGCTATATCATATGTACATCTAATACTAATATAGCACTTAATACACAACAGCTAGTAGTGTAAAACTTATCACTGCACAGATATGCGCCGATGTTTCATACAAGGATCAACACCTCTGCACACAACAATCAAACCAGTATTTTATATATCATTACATGATATTTAATCGCAATATCACTACTATCAACAATGACAATACTTGACGTACTCACAGATGTGTAGCTGAATACTACACAAGCGAAAAGTTAGCGCTTTATCATATCATACTATATATGTGTTACTTACAAGCTGCTCACACAGATTTTACTATCACACACAGATTATTCGTGTGACTCTGCACAGCAGCAGAATTTAGCGTGATACACTCACACAGGAAATATGTACTCTACTATCTTTGTATTACTTACAATACACACACACACACCACACACACACACACACACCAACTATAGTGAATATTTTCGGTCAATATGATCTCCATTGACCAGTATGACCATGGGTCATATTTTTGTGTAACCTGCATCTAGCTCATATAACTTAGATGGAATAAACAAGATGTCGAATAAAGATTACCTCAATCACACGTAAGAGTTATGCATTAAGGATGAATGTAATTCGTAGATTAGAATGAGTTCTATGTATATGAATAATTACTTGGGGAAAGTAATATTGAGTATAATAGAGTGATCAGTGTCACTGGGATGAAAATGTCCGATGATGTAGCTATAGAGAGTGCTACTCTATTGTGTGAGAGTTAGATGCGTATATATTGTATAATAGTGTTAGTATATTATAATGTTTAAGAACTATTGTCGCCATAAATACTGTGTCATAGTCTACCCTCCAAATATTCTCTCTCACCTGAGTTTATTTGACAAGTGTGGACTGTACTCAGCACATGATCTCCACAGTATACCTATCAGCATTTGTATAAATGTTCCAACTAAAATCAGTGCCTTGAAAGCGTCGAGAAGTTTTTTCGCGACTTTTATAATTTCCAAGCTACTTTCATCAGTCCTCCTTATCCGACGCATAGAATATAAAGCGCCCTGAGTATTTTAGTAGATCTGGTGATCTGACCTTAATGTATGATCTCTAAAAGTATGATGGATTTCGATTGGTGTATATTACAAGCTGCCAGATTACTTCCTACTATGAGTTAGATTTTTCTAACATATTTATAACACACATTCACTATGATGCACTTATTACAAGCTACATATAACACTTTATAAGCAGCGTATACACTCTAACTCAAGCGATGTAAAGAATCTATAACAATAAAACGCAACTATATACACTTACAGCGCACACCCCACACACAAGATACACTTAACTTACACTCACACACTTTTATTTTTAAACTTATTACTTTTTTTAATGTTATAAATTTTTAAAAAATTTATGTTAAGAAGAAAAAGCCAAAGTGCCTGAATATAATCATTTTATTTTACTACAATTGCAACGGACTTTTATTAAAAACATATACATTACATACCTTAAAGCAGTAAATCAGTAAATCAATAGAGTGTTATTACCTAACACCTAAAGGGATTAGTATGTATATTTTTTTTACATGTTTTTCTACTGCTTTTATAAACTGCATGTTTTACTGGCTTCTATCCACTTACTTTACTGCCTTAACCTATTTGCGAATATACTGTTGTTTTATCTCCTTCTTGCCTTTATCTGACTTTAACTCACTTAACTCATTTTAATTTATACTATTACTTTTATTTTCACATTACTTAAGCATAGTATGAGTTGACAATTCTATGGTCACAATCAATAGATTTATGGTCGCTTACCTTAGGACACCTTAATGGGGCTTTTGTTTTTATTATGTCATGCTTCCTTGTTTTACTGCTTTACTGCTTTAACTTTCTGCTTTCTGCTTTACTTTACCTCACTGCTTTACTGCTTTAAAATCACATACATTACGATTCCAATTTCATTAAGCCAGTTAAATATCAGAATATATGATTTTCAATAGAGGGTTTTTATCCTTTAATCACCTTTTTCAAGGGATTAGTATTGCTTTGTTTTACTGCTTTAAACTGCTTTAACTTTTCTGCTCTTTATCTAATATAGACTTGCTGTTTTTGTGGTTGTCTAATTTTCTGCGTTTACTGTTTTATCTTTTCTGCTTTATGGCTTTAATTTCTGTTTTACTGTTTTAACTACATTAAATGTATTTTAATTATTTTACACCCCCTCCTAGATTTTATTATTTTTCTTATAATTACTTTTTATTATTTTTTTTATTTTCATCTTATTATTTTATTATTATTTTTTATCTTCATTTTTTATTTTTACTTTATTTTTTTATTAATTTTATTATTATATTATTAATAAATATCTTAGTGTTATTTACTTCATGCCTATTGTTAATTATTATTGTAGAACACATCGTAATTACTACACACATCACACAGTAAACACAACAGATTCACTTTATACTTCCACCACAGATGTTTTCACTTTTTGACCACACGCTCAGGATTTACCATACAGCTCACCACACCTGCAGATTTACTTTACCCACACACACACAGATTTTTACACACACACACACCACACCTCAACACACAACACACACATCCACACAACACACGCTTACACATATAACGTATAATTTATTTAAAACACTTCATATATGTTTAATTAAACCAACTACGATTTACATATTACTCATATCAATTTATAACTTCAAATAATTTCATAGCAGATATTCTATAAGAACTTTCATCATTATATTAATATCAATCATTAACCTAATCTGATGAGCAAAAATAGTATTCATATATTCTCGTATTCTCCTGTATAATACAATATATGTTAGCTCGTTGTTTCATATAATATTTTAATTAACTTACTCAGAGTTCTATTGCTGGTATAAATGTTTCACTTTTAAGAAGTTTTTATATTTCGATATATTGTTTATTAAAAGAGCATTTATAGTCTTTACGTACCATCTTACTATAAAACACAATAAATCAGAATCAGTAAAGGTCAGCCCTAGCACCCCTCATCATTCACCAAAGCGTACCCTGGCCACGTTTATTGTTCTAATGTAGCCTCTAACCTGCCTAAATCTACATTTGTCAATCTTTAGCCCATGTGTAAAATATAGTATAAGAAAGAACCTCCGTTAATTATTTAGTAAAAACGACTAACGTATTGTATTTTTCATTTAAATCAATTTAAGTCGTGTGAGAGTTTAAAAATAACAGATTAATTCATCTTACATTAATTATTATTCACTCGACTGTTAACTAAAAAAAATTTTTCTAAGTTTTTAAAATAATCAGGAATTTACCAATACTGACATTATTAATTATTAAATTATATCTAGTTGTATAACTACTTGTTCACACTCTCTATCCACGAGAAATAACACAACAACCCGCACTTCCTACAGATACGAAAACTGGACCTCTACTCTGTAAAAATGTGTTGTACGGATAATCCTTTTTGTATCCCGGGCGATTAAGCCTAATTCCAGGTCAAAATTATATTTCAAACTGACCTTTTTTCTGTAAAATGTTGGTTGCAATAACTACGTTAGGCCTAAATTTGAGCCTAATTTATGATAAGCCTTTTTGTAGACGGCTTAATTTAATCCTAATACCAAATGTCAAAAGGTAATTCCCGTATTGAGAACAAGAATCATTTTTATTATTCATTTTTATTAAATATATTTCAAAACTGAAACATGCTGGATCGGTAAGATCTTTAGCAGAAAAAGGAAATGATTTTCCTTACTTGTGGATTGGTCGGAGTTTATTGAGGTTGAGGATAATGACTCTTCCACATTGTGAGTGCGAGAATAATAATTTTATCGTCTTTTGAAACTTAACTTTGTTTCTTTTAACTTGTATTTGAGCAGGTGTGTAGTTCTTATTAATCTCGTTTTAGACCCTAAAAAATCATCTTTAAAATCAGTGTAGTCAATATTTAGTGTTAAGACGGTCCACAAGTATCCTGATTATGTATTTAAAAAAGCTGTAGTTTATTTTTTACCTAAGTGTATATCATATTTGTATAATAGAATACTACATGAGGGATATAATTTATTAATTCACATAGAATTAGATACAATAATTAAAATTCGACTAGTACATAAGCTTAACACAGGCTCAGCATGAGCCCCACCCGCAAAGCCAGCCCAACCCCGACCCGCTGCTGCGTCGCCCCGCGCCACCGGCTCGCCGCGTGCGCCGCAGGCGCAATATTTCCGCGTTCCCGCCCCGCCGTTGAAACAATACGTTGGCGCCCTCAGAGAGCTCAATATGTCATTACCGCAACCGATACTTATTATTTAGAACACCACCAAAAAAAATAACCCCCAGGTCAAAACAATTATAACCAATCTCCTCCAACCCACTCACACCTATATCTTTACACATAGATAAAAATATTATTTATTTAAAACAGTTTTACTAATATTTTATTATATTATACTTAGTGTTATTTACTTCGTTCCCCTTTGGTTATTATTATTTAGAACAACACATGACACAACACGCACCAACATACACACACACTACCACTCACACGCACACTCACTTACACATATAGCGTATAATTTATTGAAACAGTTTATTTTATTTTAATTATTGTTATTCTTAGGGCTATTTACTTCGATGCCTATTGTATATATTTTTGTAGAAACACACATGCACGCACTCCACAGCACACACACACCACACACACACACACACACACACACACCACACACTTACACACACCACACACATACACACTACACACACGCACCAGCCCACTCGATATTTTGATTCCTCAACTTTGATGCCGCGGCCTGGGATATCTCAAATGTTTTCTCAGTTTTGATGCCTCTAATATCTGCTGCCCTGATCAACTACCTAGTTTTCACAGCTCTGCTGCCTCAGCATCTGATGCCTCAGCTTTGATGCCCTAACTTTAACTTTAAAAACTTAGCTTTGGTACCTCAGCTTTAGTGGCTCATCTTTGATGACTCATCTTTTGATGGCTTCATCTTTGATACCACCTATGAGTCTTGAATTCGATTTCAGATCCTCGCTTGGTAATCAATAAGCAGTAATAACACTTCACCATAGACACTTACACTTTATCAGCTTTATACACAGCACCCACTACACCAATATATCTTATTCACACATAACGCACATACACATAGACACTTACCGTTCACCCAGATAGCACAAAACTCGGATAGAAAGGAATCACAGGACCAATGAATATAATATTATATATGTATATATTTATATTATAGTACTATTATATATTTATAGGAATATAAATAGGTATGGGTATATATATAATATATATATATTAATACTCTATATCACTTCATATATTCTTATATATCATATA
>JABUQX010043660.1:0-14427 GCA_015478945.1 Trachelipus rathkii | reverse complement strand
TATATATATATTATGATATATATATATATATTATATACTCTGAACACATAAAACTTTCATACTTTTAATTAAAATATAATACAATTCATCATTCTTGTCATATCTTGTAACCCCAAATTATGGAAATATGAGAAAATAAAATTACTAAATTTAACTGTTTTCAATGCTTTCTTGCTTTTCCTTTCAACATTTTACATCAATGTTTGGTTTGTTAATTTGTTAAAATTAGTTTTAAAGCAAACATTGTTAATTCAAATCACTTTCTCGCAGAATCTCGATTCATCGTAACTAACATTGCCCAAGGAATCCTGATTTCTGCAAACTGCTGCAGTGGTTGCTGCAAACGTGGCTTGCAAACGTTGCTGCAACGAAAGTGGGCAGGAAACTTCATTGCTTCTTTATTTCATTAGCTTCTTTTTTTTGAAGATTTGCTATATCATTTCCTAATTTAAATCTAAAATGTAACTTAAATTTATGGTCTAAAAAAATTTGATTTCTTTGGATGATGAAATCCAACTTTGATTCCACAATAGGCGATTGGTTGTTCTTTGCCTGTTTTAAGATTATTTTAATTTGTTCTTGTAAAAATTATTTTATAATCCACCAAAGTATTATTTCGTCTGGAATTTTTTTTTTTTTTTTTTTTGGAAGTTATTTTGAAGAGAAACTTAGAACGTTCTGAAATCACTTTTTGTGACCGGCGTTTACGAGATACACTAATCTAAAAAGCTTTATATTATATACTATATATTATATATATATTATGATATATATATTATAGTATATATTTAATATATTAATATATATATATATATATTATATATCATATATTATATATATAATTTATATAGATGATAGTTTCCACTCAATTACCCAAAAACGGAAGAAAACTAATATTATTAAGAGTATCTAAATTTAACTAATTTTACTTTTTTACCATCAAGATTGTAAAGTTAAAAAATAATTACTAATAACTAATAATAATAATAAATATAATTAATAATAATAAGATAATAAGAATAAATATAATAATAACTTAATAATAATTAATAATATTAATAATAATAATTAATAATAAGAATAATAATAATATATTAATAATAATGATAATATAGTATAATATCAATAATAATAATTAATATAATAATATAATAATAATTAATAATAATATAATAATAATAATAATTAATTAATAATAATAATAATAATAATAATAATAATATAAAATACTAATAAAATAAATAATATAAAAAAATTAATAATATATAATTAATAATTAATAATAATAATAATAATAAAATAAAATAATAATAATAATATAAAAGATCTAATTAATAATAGTTAATATTAAGATTAGAAATATTACTAGAAAATAATAATGCTAATAATACATTAATATTAATTATTAATATTAATAATAAATTAATTAATCAATATAATTAAAATTATTTTCCAGCGGTAAAATAAAGTGAAGGGAAAGCAACATGTCCAAATCATTATTAAAGTAATAAACATAATAATTAATAATTAATAATATAATAATACTTAATAAGTAATAATACATATAATAGATAAAATAATATATAATAAGTCAATAAAAACAATAATTATAATTGACAGTAATCGTAGGTCTTTATAAAAAAGGAAAAAAAGTTAGAAAAAAAACATATACATATCAACAATTACAGATATAATTTATATATACAGTATATATATATATATTATATATATATATTTATAATAATATATATATTATATTATATATATATTATATATATATATATATAATATATATATATATATAATATATTATATATTATATATATAATAATGTATTATATATATTATATATATATAATATATATATATAAATATTATTAATGATATATACTATTAATATATATATATATATATATTATATATATATATATATATATTATTAATATTATAATATATATATAATTATATATATATATATATTTATATATATTATATCTATATATATATATAATATATACTAATATAATATATATATATATAATATATTATATATATATTTATATTATTATATATATATAATATATATAATATAATATGTTAATATATTATATATAATATATGATATATATATATATATAGTAATATAGTATATATATATAATTATATTATATAATTATATATACATAATTATATATATATTATATATATATATATAATATATATATAATATATATATATATATATTATATTATATATATATATGATAAATATTTATAAGGTTAGGAAATAAATAAATAAATTGAAATAAATTAATAATTAAATATATTATAATTATTATTATTATCTATTTAAACATTTTAAAAAATAAAGGCATGAAGCTCCCATTTTTATTCAATTAGGGGAACGTTGGCAATGTGTTTTCCCAACGGATTACCCAATGTCAATTGCCAATTTCATTTTTTATTCATTTTATCTTTCATTTTGACATAAAAATATCACTTCACAAGTATTTTTCCTATTCTTAGCCATTTCATGCCTGTGAAAGTGGACTTTTGGAATTATGGACCAGAATTTCATTGTGCCTGTGTGGGATAATAATAATAATAATAATAATAATAATAATAATAATAATAATAATAATAATAATAATAATAATAATAATAATAATAATAATAATAATAATATTAATAATATAATATAATAGTAATAATAATAATAATAATATATAATAATAATAATAATTAATAAAAATATAAAATAATAATAATGAATAATAATAAATAATAATATATATAATAATATATAATAATAATAATAATATAATAATAATAATAATATAATAATAATAATATAATTATATAATTAATATTATACTAATAAATAATAATAACTAATAATAAATAATTAACCTTTTCTAAATGTATAACAAATGCACCTTATTGTTGATAATTAATTGATAATAACCACTAATGTTACTACTAATGCTAATGCAGCTAATACTACTACCTTATTATTATTTTACTATCAGTATTACTTTTTGTTATTATTTATTTTTAATTTTTTTTTATTTTTTTTTTATTAATATTATCATTTTGTTTTCTTATTATTATTAAGATTATTTTAATGATTATATATTTTTTATTTTATTAATTATTTTATTATTTTCCATTATTAAAAAAATTATATTATTATGTATTATTATTTTATTATTATTATTATTATTATTAACTTATAAAACTATCTGGATACTTATAATAAAAAAGGATCTCGAAGAAACTTCCTTTCGAATCAAATTTAAAAAATTTGAAAAATTATTGTATAATTATTGAATAGTAAAAAATCAAGGACAATTTATTAGCCATGATCAATTCGTCAACCCACTAACTCCTCACTTACACCTTCAATTCCCAAAAAGTGAATTCGTAAACTGAGTTTTTTACAGGCTCTTAAAAATCCTATTAAATTACCTTTTCTTGATTTTTAATTTTAAAAACCTACATCCCCCACTGCCCAATCTTATTGCCCCGAATCAACTTTTCCTCACCACTCCCTACTAAAATTTTCAAATCTTCTTCCCAAAAGGTAATGCTAAGAAAATTAAGGTTATTAAACTGGTTCTTGTTAGTTCCTTTCCACAAGATCCCAACCTAACTGGACTCACTTGATCGTTTTAGCCTCATTCACCCACTGCCCCACTTTTGCCCCCACTTGCCCCACTTGCCCCAACTGCACCACTGCCCACTGGCCCATGCCCACGCTGCTCCCACTGCCCACTTGTGCCCCACTGCCCCACTGCCCACTCCAATTATTCCCGTTACAACCTCTTCAAATAATTTCTGCAAAGGAAGGTCGTACACGAACTTTTGAAGTTATTTTCTTTTCACACTTCACCTTGCAGAAAGTTCTCTGATTTTGTTCCACTTGGTTATTTAAGTCCTCTTCTCTTCTGGCTTCCTATTGAATAAAATAAATGCCATTAAGTGGAACCAAATATAATAACGATTCGAAAGAAGTAGCAAGCAGCAGTAAGTAGTATAGAGTAAGTAGTAGTTAGTAGTAGTAGTCAGTAGTAGATGCTAGTAGTAGAAGTAGAGTAGTAGTAGTACGTAGTAGTAGTATACAAAATAAATAATAATATAATAATAAAGAATTAATAATGAATAATAATAATATAAGTAATAATAAAATAATATATATAATAATAATATAACAATATATAATTAATAATAATTTAATAATAATAATAATAATTAATAATAATAATAATAATAATAGATTAATAATAATAACTAATAATAATAATAATAATAATATAATGAGTAATAATAACTAATAATAATAATAATAAAAATAAAACAGGTAGCACGATATCATAATTTGGAAAATGTTTCTACTGCTACTAGAACTTTATGTAACAGCAGCAACAACAACAACAGCAACTACTTTACTAACTACTGACTACTATACTACTCACTACTACTACCTACTACTTCTTCTAAACTATCTGAAAGATTGATGATTACCAACTTAATACTACTATACTTCTACTACTACTACTACTATCACAATACACTTACTACTACTACTACTTACTACTACTTACTAACTAATATAATAATAATAATAATACATAAATAATAATAAATAATATTAATAATAATAATAAATAATAATAGTAAAAGTAGTTAAATATTAATTAATATAATATGATAATAATAAGATAATTAACAATAATAAACAATAATAATAATAATAATAATAAATAATATAATAATAATATAATAAATAATATATAATAAATAATAATAATAATAATATTTATAATAATACTATAATAATAATAATAAATAATAATAATAATAATAATAATAATAATAATATTATAATAATAATTAATAATAATGAATAATAATAATAAATAATTAATAATAATATAATAATAAATAATAATTAATAATAATAATACATAATTAATAATAATTAATTTCAATAATAATAATAATAATAAGTATAATATAATAATAATAAATAATAATAATAATAAAAATAATCTTGATTCTTGATTTCGTCCTCAACATATATAAATATTTGCTTTTGACTCATTAATATAATTATACTTTCTAACGGTTCCGTCTGATAATTCAATTTCTGAATTCAAAAACAAACATTAACTTATTGTCTAAGCAAACCAAAGTATTTCATATTTCCAAGAGTCCGAAAACCTGGAATCGACCGAAAAAATAAACCAGTTTCCAAAGTTAGTTAATCCAGGGCTTTCCACTTCACCCAGATCTTCAATTACTGATTTTCGTCAATTTCTAGAAACTCCTTTTAAGGTTTCGCACCTTATTTAAAATCAAAGACTCTGTCCCATTTCTAGACAAATTACTTTTAAGCGTTTCGTCTAGAAACCTTAATAAATCAAAGACTCTTGGCCCAGATTAGGTTAGCACACAAAAGTTTACTTCACCCAAGCTTTCAACATAAAAAATAATTTACAACTAATACCAGGGGATTCCAAGCTTCACACCTTTCTTAACTAGAGTGTCAATTCTTACCAGGAACAGTGTTGTCCAAATGAAACCCATGGCATCCAGTTCCAACAAGACATGCTAGTATTTAGAAGCTACAAGAAAGGACTTGATTCCAACCGCTGAAGAACCAGTTTGAATAGCATCTTGGATTACTTTGCACGCCACTGTACATTAATAATAATAATAATAATAATAATAATAATAATAATAATAATAATAATAATAATAATAATAATAATAATAATAATAATAATAATAATAATAATAATAATAATAAAAAAAAAACAGCTACTACTACTACTACTACTTAACTACTACCTACTACTAACTATTACTACCTACTACTTACTACTACTACTAATTTACTAACTACCTACTACTAACTACTACTAATAGTAATAATAAGTAATTAATAATAAATTATAATAATAAATAATAATTAATAATATGAATAATAATATTAATAATAATATTAATAATAATTAATAATAATTACAAAATAATAAATAATAATAATCATAATAATAATAATAATATATAAGGAATATATAATTAATATATAATAATAATAAAATAATAATATAATATAATAATAATAATAATAATAATAATAATAATAATAATAATAATAATTAATACATAATAATTAATAATTGAATAATATATAAATCCCCTACCTCAGGAATGGGCTATGCCAATGAAAACTGAAACTCCTTAAAGATAAAAGACATATTTCTGGGAGATTACAAGTCTATGAAACTTACGACGATTGGCACATTACCGACAGCGGCGATAACCCAAACTAAGATGAAATCCCCCCCGACAATGGCGTTGGGACATTGAGTAATAAGCACAGACGTAAATTGGTAACAAAACTCCACCAGAGATAATCATCAAATTGGCTGCCAATCTTTGTATTACCCGTACTAGCAAACCTGGTAATGTCAACATTAATAATAACAAAATAATAATAATAATAATAATAATTAATAATAATAATTAATTAATAATAATAATAATATAATAATTAATAATATATAATATAATATATGATAATAATAATAATAATATAATAATAATAAATAATAATTAATTAATATAATTATAATAATAATTATAATATAATAATAAATAATAATAAGAATAATAATAAGTGAATAATTAAATAATAATAATAACGTAATAATTAATATAATAATAACATTATATAATAATAATAATAATATTAAATAATAATAATTAATATAATAATAATAATATAATTAATAATAATAATAATAGCATATAATAATAATATAATAAATAATAATAATTATAAATAATAATCTAAATAATAATAATAATAATAATTTAATAATAATAAATAAATATATATAATAAATAATAATAACTAATAATTCATTAATAATAATAATAATAGGTTCTGAGACCCATATGTTCACTATTATATATACGACTTTTTTCTTAGGAAACGGCTTTAGATTAAATTTTGTGTACTCTTATATATTATATATATATATATATATATATTTAATATATATTATATATATTATATATATATATATATTATATATATATATATTTATATATATTATATAAACGGCTTGGTATTCAACATTGTCAAATTCTTTAACTCCAGAATCAAAAAATAACTTTAAAGTAGAGCAAAGTGAAATTTTCTTGTTTCAAGATATAATAAAATTTAATATTTTTGTCATCTTACTTAAAATTTGAAAATTAAAGAAAATAAAATAAAAATTTATTCATGCTTAACTGGAGGCAGATTACAGACATTCTTCACAATTAATTGGAAGTGTTTCTTCAATTTCTGTTATTTTTTCATACTCTTCATAATGTTATTGATAATATAAAATTTAATTTTAAAAATTCTTTTTGCTAATTTTACACAAGGTTTTTAAGAATAATACAGATAAACTAAATTAATTTGCGAACTAATTCATAGATGTAGGATGAAGTGGAAATTGACCTATGGATTTTGTGATAACAAAATCTTACGTTATATAATATATAATTAATATTTTTATATATATATATATATATATTATATTATATTATTATATATAATATTATATTATTTATTATTATATATATTATACTTAATATATATATTATATATATAATATCTCTATGTGCATGCTGATATCCGAATCCCGGTATTCGGATTCGAATACGGATTCGAGCTCTCGAGATCGGATTCGGATTTGATATCGAATGAAACGGCGGATTCGATTCGGATTCGGATTCAGAGTTGGAACTGGATTCGGATTCGATTCGGATTCGACCCAGAGGTGTGAATAGGGTTGGATTCGATTCGAACATTTTTTAACACATCGGATTCGGATTCGGAGCTGATTTAGATATAGTCGAATTCCGAGTCTATTTTATTGTTTTCTACTAACGGATTTTAAAAAACATAAAAAAAAACGAAACGATAAAATTAATGCATCAGATTTAGGAACAGTCCACAGAATGCTGAAAGGTAATCAGATGTATGATTTTATTATTATTACGCTAATTATTATGCGCCATAGGAGAAGTAGAGTTACTCCTAAACATTGGAAAACTAATAATTTATAGAGTATATGTTAATAAGGACATGGTCCTATTGGGCTCGTACTACGCCCAATTTTCCCCCCCATAAAAATGGAATAATTTGGATTATCAGCCGTTTTTGAACGTATAACCAAACTGTGTTTTTTGCCCTCTAAAGTGTTTTTCTGGTGTTTTTCTGTCAGTAGTCATTCTTATATCAATATTTCAGTTTTTCAAAACCATGATTTTTGACATTATTATCTTTCCATTAAAATAAAATTTTTTTTTAATACTTCAAACTTTTGTATCCTGTGGAATTCTGATAAGGTCAGAAGTACTTTTCGATTTTTTTGAATTTTGTGTCAGCGTTGTCCCATTTCAAACCCCACTTTCGGTTTTTAACATGAAAATTGCGATAATTTTTTTCTGTATCGGGGCGAAGTGGATGATTTTAGGGCATAGTATAAATCGATGAGAGACTGCCATTTTTCTTAAATATTTCTTTGTATTATGTATTGAGCTTTGGATTTTGGTTTTTGGGAAAATTTCACAAAAAACACATTTTGGAAATGTTTAAAAGAAAAATCATTTCTATGAAAAAAAATATATATAAGATGGATTTGGCGATTAAACAAGCTAAAAGATTTGATGTTGATGGATGAGTAGATAAATTAATTATAGTATATTTTTACTTTTCCGAATTTGAAAGTTTGAAAAAGTCTGTCGACTACTTTTTTTTCTACATGTCCGATCAGCATCAAATTTTAGGGTAATAGTTCGGTTTGAGGTAATGTTTTTTTACTTAGCATGTTTTTGTATCACTAAAAGAAATTACAAAATTTACATTAATACCATTTTATTTCAATTGCTCCACTAACAAATTCAAACTATTGCATATACAGAGAAATTATCTAATTAAAAAAATGTGAACTCTCTCACTACAGTTTGTCTGTCTCATACCTTCGAACCGAAACAGGATAGATAATTATCGATTTTTCATTTATAAACAAAAAATCTCAGCAATCCTTACTGAAAGGTAATCATATTCGCGGCAATTGGCATTGTAATAAATCATTTCAAAATCATATAACGGTTTGATTCAATAAAAAAATTTCTGGATGTTAATATACAAAAGATGTCAAAATACATAATTGTATTAAAACAGGCCTGAAAGAAGATCACTCACAGAAAACTGAAAAGTTTAGAGGCTTTAAAGAACGTTTGTGTTTATAGGGAAAATAAGGCAAAGAGCCCAGTTCTGTCGGATAATAAGATTTGTTAATCCAGGCATGAAATTATAAGTAAGTTGCTCCCTTTAAAAATTTTTTTAATTTTTTTTAATACAATGCTGCTATGCCATCTATGTTAGTATTACATAAATTGCAATATTTAGCTTTAATTAACTTTTTAATTCTAAAAGCAATTAAGAATTAAAATTCATTTATTATAGCAGTTAACGATAATGTTATCAAAGAATTGAAGATATATAATCATCTATATAATATATTATATAGATTTTTATATTATTTTTTCTATTATATATATATATATAATATATATTAATAGTATTCATATATAGTATATATATATTTTATACAGTGGCGGCTCGTCTTATGGGCTCCGGGGCTGGCACTCCAAATTAAAAATGCAGGCATAGGATGTTGATAGGATGCCTAAAGAGTTGTCAACAAAGTGAACAGAAATCACTTTTTAAACAATTCAGTACTAAAAAATAATTAAAAATAGAAATGATGTTTGTCCTCACTTGATTTGATGGTAATTTCTTCCATATATTAATCGATAAAATTTCGTCCCTAATAATTGCAGCAAAGAAGACCAACTTTTTATCTCCGACAAATACAGCACTTACAAGAAAAGAATACGAATCTCCTATAGTAGTTTTTAGCAAGTTCTAGTCTTGGCTTTTATTGAATTTTAAATGGAACTTAAGGTTGTCTCATATAATTGCATTCACTTAGGGAGTTGCTAGTTAGTCTTTAATGTCTTCTGTACATATAACGACATATATATAAAGAATCAGTTTATTAATAGGCATCAGAGAGATTGGATGTGTTTTTTTTTTTTTTTTTGGTGTTGAATTTTATTGATTATATGAAATAATTTATTTCAGAAAAAATATACATTTATATGTATGTTGTTGATTTTCTTTTAACTATAATAAAATTGTGACGTTTTCACTGGAATCCAAACTATAGCAAATACATCATGCGTAGTATTTTTAAATTATCTGATAGTTAATTATTATTATTTCCTAATTTGCTCTTGAAATTATTTGCGTGACTACCTCGCGGTGCTGATTTGTACAAACAGCTCGGATTCGTAAGTGCGCTAATTAATAATATTTATATTTTTTATTTATACTATATATATAATATTAATATAATTATATATATTTATTATATATTATTATTATATTATATAATATATATATGTTTGTTCTCTTATGAAATTTTTTTGGGGGTCTCGCTGAATTCAAATTTTTAGTCTTTTTGGTAGCTATCCTGTTTTTAATAAGTATACAGCTATTGGAAGCCCTGGTTATATATATATATATATATATAATATATATATATTTATTATATATTACATAATAATTTTATATAAAATATATATATTTTAACGGGACTGATAGACACTTTTCCTACTCGTGTCTCTTCTCTCGTTCTCTCTCTCTCTCTCTCTCTAATATTTTATATATATATATTATATATTATATAATTATATAATTACTTAATTATATATTATATTTGTTTAATGATATTATTAATAAATTATATAAGTATATATAATATATTTATATTCTATATTATTATATATTTATACTATATATAGATAATATATATATATATATCTAAATAATATAATATATATTATATATAATATTATATATAATATATATATATATATTATATATATTTATAATATATATATACTATATATATATTAGAATATATTATATATTATATAACTATTGCAGACTCCATGCAATTTACAAGAGCGCATGTTATAATTATATATACTTATATATATATATATAATTATTATATTTTAATATATTCTTATATCTTATATCATATATTATTAATAATATATTATATTATAATTTATAATATATAATATTTTATTTTATTATTATAATAATTTTATATATATTATATATTATATTATTAAATTATATTAGATTATATTATTATGATATATTTTAATATTTTATTTTAATATATTATATATATATATATTTAATTATATCTTATCTAATTGCGTATATTACTATATAATATATATATATATTATTTTTATTATATTACATATATAATATATATATATTTTATTATTATATATTTTATATACTTATATACTTTAACCATCTATATATAATAATATATATATTATCAATATACATTATATTAGTTATTATTATATATATAATATATATATATATATATATATAATTTTATTATATATTTTATAATAATTTATATATAATTATCGTGGAGACCAACGGTAAGGAAAAAAAAAATGCGGGGCGGAGTCGCATGGGCGCGCGGGTTCTGAATCTGTCGGATCCTAGGTAGGATTAACTAGATCCCTCTTGGTAATTAGGTGTATGCCGTGAGGTAGGTGTGATTACTAAATATTATATCTATATTATATATATTATATATTATATATTTATTATTATATATAATATTATATATATATATTTATATGGTCGTCGCAGCTTCCAAGATCAAGGGGGGGCAACTTAAATTTTTAAGCGTTATATTTTATATATTTATAATATTATATTATACTATTTTAATAATATTATAATATATATATTAGATTATAATTATATTATTATATATTAAATTATTATTTTATAGTATATTAATATATAAAGAACGAAGTATTAAACTAGAAACATTTTTTAATGATAACTAATGATAATATTTTAAAAATTATTTTATTAAACAATAGAATGCAATAAAACATGCATGATGGAAATTCAATATAGAGGCAGTTAATTGTTTTAAAAAAGTACATTCTTGGTTTAAGTCAATTTATAACTATGTACTGAAATAAATCTATAATATTGTCAAACATATTTTTTCTGTGTACTATATAGCTGCCGTTTAACTGTGTCTTCCCATATACTTCGAAGACAGATTGATCTTCGCGAGTATTAAAGAGATCTTGTACTGGTGGTGATGGTGGGCGAGTAGTATTATGAGCTTATTCGTCGAGGAAAGAGGTTCAGTCGTCAGTAGGACTTGGAAAAAGATCTTTTCAGTTTCATACTCAGTTTCTTGTCTTCCAAATTTTGTACCAAAGATTTCTTCTATGCCTTCTAAGTGTTAAAACTATAAAATGAGCTGTCTTTTTCTTTAACTCATTGATTGTTTTGAGTAGCATGTGGAAAGGATGTAGATTTCTTAATGCATAAGCAGGTGTATTTCAGTAGAAAACCGTAATCAAAGAAGAGGTTATAGAATTTAGATACGGAATTATTAAGGATTTCTCCAGAATTCGGAATTTGTTGGCTGGATGGTTGCTGGGTGCTTCTACAAATCGTGGTATAATTCATATAGTCCGTGTTCGGGCGATTTGATACTTCTTACTGTCATGGGTGATTTTTTTCTTCACTATACGATTGGCTCTAACCCATTTCCAATGGTTTGAATGTGTAGCGAGATTTTGATGCGTATCAAGGTTGATGGCGAGCATTTAAATGACACTGGTTATATCGAGAGAAGCGCGATTGTAATAGCAATGAATGACGATTAATGCCGATGAATGCACTTGAAAGGCCTTTTTCTAGTGGGGTATCTCCTTCAATGGAAGGGTTTTACGCTAACTTATCGTACAAATGTCATAAACCTCTGTGCACTTGTGTTGTATAACTATTATATATATATACTTATTATATATATCTATATATTTTAATATATATATATTTTATTATATATATAAATTAGTTATTATATATTATATTTATTATACATATATTGATGAAAATAGGCGAGGTAATTATATTATTTGAGTTTATACTCGTATGTAACGTACTACAATTTTAAATAAATGTTATAAAGAAATAGAAAATTACCAACTGCTTCCTTTAGATATATTACAGTTTATTCCCTTTAGTACGTAGGAAATGAAGCGATAAGATGTAGAGCTTAGGTAAACTCTATAAGAGTAAAAACTTCTAGGGGGCAGCTGCCCCTGCCCTTGAGACGCATGGATATATATATTATAGTAAATTATTATTAATATATATTATATATATATATATAAATCTATATTATATAATATTATATTATTATATATATATATTATATAATATATATATAAAATTATATAATATATTATATATTATATGTATATAATTATATATATTATATTTTTAATATTATTTATTATATATTAATTATATATTTTATTATATATATATATATTATATTTATATTTTATAATTTATATACCACCATATAATATATATAATATATAATATTATTATATATATTTTTTTTTATTATTATATATATATATTATCTATATTATATATATATTATATATAATATATACTTATATTATATTATATATGGCAGCTTAGAGAGCATCATTTCTCAAACTCTAAGTGAAAAATGGATTGTGGAGTACAAACATTTTACCGAGAAGGTTGAGACAAAAAAAATAAAAAAAAAAAAAAAAAAAATATATATCGAAACTAAAAGCTACCAGGAAATGAAGTATTTTTCTGATTTGATAAATTTTTGGTTGGAAATGTAAAAAAAAAAAAATAAATAAAAAATTAAAAAATTGGCTATTGTTTTTGGGGGGGAGCTAGTATACTTATTAATATATTATATATATATATTTATATATATATATATATTTATATATATAATATATATTATATATATATATTATATATCTAAATTTTATATTATATATAATAATTATAATTTATAAATATTTATTTTCTTTTGTAAGGTCTTAAGGCAATTTGGGGCTCGATTGCGAGGGGAAAAGGGGGGAGCGACGTTTTCATACCGGTAGGGGAGGGGCGGAGGAACCCCGTAGAACCCAAATACGAAAGGGGGGGTTCCGGAGACCCTGCCCGGAGGGGGGGGAATTAGTCATACCCCGTAGTTCCCCGACCGAGAGACCCCGAATCCTGACATCGGTGCGGTATATAATGGTATTTAGTTATAAAAACAAAAAATTTATTAGAAGGTCTATTTTATTTACGAGTATAATAAAGTTTTTTGTAACTATTATTTATTATTACAATAATTTTTATTTTTTTATTTTTTTACATTTTCATACAATTTAA
>JABUQX010043659.1:55000-57217 GCA_015478945.1 Trachelipus rathkii | reverse complement strand
CCCAAATTCAGACCCAAGATAATACTACTATGCTAAAAATATTAGAACAAAATCAACAAACCTTGGATATGGTCACACAAATGATGCGAATGATGATAAATAAACAACAACAAAAATCTAAGAAAATGATTCCTGTAGGAAAATACTGTCTGGAAAATAGGGAACCATCTTCACAATTTTTAAATAGATTTGAAGAATATGCTCTTGCAACTTATCCTAGTTCTACGGTTGACGGATGGAGAACCTATTTGGGCTTGCATTTGGAAGGAGACATAAAGCAAGTCTATGATGTCCTCATGAAATCTAATGCGAGTTACGCTAATATAAAAAAAGAACTGACTGACTGGTTTGGAATACTTAACAGCAAAACAAAATGCGAATTAGAGTCCCTTTAATGCTGCACAGATACTGACCACTTCAACCATTCCACTCTATTCTTTGCGGTTGCAAGGACTGGCAGAGAAGGCGTTTCCTGGAACGGATGTTAGTGCTATGAAGATTGTTAGAGAGAAGCTCATCAATAGTCTACCAAAACCTGTACAGGACCTAGTAAATTCGCTTATAGTAGTTTGCGAATTATCCATGAAAGGTGTTCCTCTTTCTTGGGAAGGATTGTTTAAGTTGATTGATGACAATTATTCCAGAAAATGCATGTCAGAAAAAATAAGTAGTGATCTGCAGAAAGGTAACACTCCTGCAACAGCTCAACCGGAAGTTATCGATTTAACTCCAGCAGTTCCTGTTAAATCACATCAGTCAACTGGGTATACAGCTCCATCATCAGTTGGACCAGTGTGGTCAGCACCCTTATCATATCCAGGATATTCGGTGCCCAGCGGATATTCAAAATCTATCCAAACTCCTGAGAGTTTAACATCTGTTATGTCACCGCCGAACCCGCAGTGCTCATGTACCTGTAATAATCCAACTTATGTGAACAATTTCTCGCATCAAATCGCTCAACCACCTAGGTTTCCCACTCCAGCTGGTCGTTATAATACCAATGAAACAAATACGATGGGAACTCTTCCTCAACCGAATACGGCAAATATTCAGGAAAAAGGTAGACCTCCATTCAATAATCCCCAAAATACAAGCCATCCTTCAAATTGCACTTATTGCAAGAAATCTGGACATGATGTTCGAGAATGTCGATTACGACCAAAGTGTCGATTTTGTGGGAAGAGGGGACATATTGCAGATAATTGTTATACCTTCAAAAACAAATGTATACGTTGTGAAGCTGACGTACACGTCGTCCAGGAATGTCCCAATCGAAGTCAGAGGGCGCCACAGGAGAGGATAATCAGGGATGTCCCTTCTGTTGTCGTGGACATTTGGGAATCAATTGTCCACAACGAGTGCAGCCATGAAAAGTAACCAAACGATAGGGAAACTAGATAGCTCTGTGGAAACCTGCCAGGTTCCTCTGAAATCTTTGCTTCCCAAGGATTAGATGAATTCAAAACCGAAACGACAGAGTGAAAAGAAAAATCCTGTGATGGTAGTTGATGGGTCACAATTACCAACAGTCACAATAAACAATGAGGACAAGTGTAGTCACGAGGAACCACTTCCGGAAAAGGTTTCGCAGATGAGATCTGCGCCTCTTTGGAGGATAACTCACTAGATTTGTCCGAAAATAAACACGAATATTAGAACCACAAGGTGAAGTAAGTTATCCCTCTATTGTTCGAATTTTATCAAACCCAAAATTTCAAATTTTTCCAAATGTTCCAATTGTTTATTGAGGAACAATCCTCATCTCAAACTCATAATGTAGTCATGCAAATGACCATATTATCCATTTTACGAAATCAATAATCCTATAAGATGCTTTTGATAGGTAAAATATATGTAGGTTGCAAAAGTAGGCCACACCATTGAAAGCATTAGTGGATACAGGTGCTTCCCTAAGCCTTATCACCAACAAAACATATAAATTGTTGGATGAACAAAAATTTCCGTTGCAAGCCTCTACATATACGGGTGTAACAGGTATAGGAAAAGTAATTTTTCCTGTAAATGGGGAAGTTACTTTACAATTAAAACTTTCCAATGAATTCACTACCTCTTCAAACACTTTTGTAGTGGTGGATGATAATGTGATAGGATATGATGTTATCTTCGGATATAATTTGATGAGGAAGGATAATTTATTACCTGACCTGGCATCAAAAGAATTAATTACGAGAAATCAAGATGCTAATAATCATA
>JABUQX010043659.1:45000-50000 GCA_015478945.1 Trachelipus rathkii | reverse complement strand
AGGCTTTCTGTAGCCTTTTATTCTATTTGCAAGCCCTTAATGTTGTCACACCCTGTATTCTGCTTTTGTCATCAAGTTTCTTATCCAAATTGCAACTTTTTGCTTTTCTACTCTTATAATATTTTGGTAATATTTTGTAACCATAGTTGATGCTCATATAGTACATACATATAGAATGAATTTCTATATCCTTATTTTTTTTTTTCATATTCTTTTAATTTTAATGCCAAAATAAAACATATTCTCCCTTTAGCCTAAGAATATAAAGTTTTCTCTTGTTATCTTAGTTCCTTAGAGTTATAATTCTTTGTCTCTTGTATAATCCGCACGTTCTCTCAAGCAATTTCAATTTGTTATTGGTCTTTTTCAAAAATTGTTGTATTAAAGTATTCTTGTCTTTATTTATTTTTACATCTACTATTCTCACTCTGTTTGAGTCATCTTTGTAAACTTTTACTATTTTTCCTAAATTCCACATATTTCTTGGTTTGAAGTCATCTATAGGACTAAATCTCCCACTTGGTGTGATTCTTTTTCTGCTAAACCACTTACTTTCTTTTTTTGCAATAATGGAAACATATCTGTGTGATCCCATGCTTTCCAAACAAACAAATCAGCTTAATACTAACTTGTTTCCATCTTATTAGTATAATAGCAATCTTTATCTTGCAAAATCAATCCTGAGGAAAGTTATATATAGCCTATTAAGGTTAGTAGATGATCTTGATGTCAAAGGTTTCTAAGTTTCTAAATCATTGGAAACTTTGTTATTTGTCTGTTATGTATTAATGAATTCTATTTCACAGAACAAAGTGTTCAAGTTATCATCTGTCAACCTTATTGGCTGTTCTAAGAGTGAAACTTGTAATATATTTCTTACAGTTCTAATGTGTCTCTCAAAATGACCTCCTTTATGAGAACTATAAGGGGTTTAAGAAATAACCACTGTATTTTTTTTGCTCAAAAAATTTATTTACTTGCTTATTATTCCAATTTTTACTTCTCCTTTTAATTTTTGATAGTTTACAAAGTTCAATCTATTATCTGATCGGATCATTTCACATTGCCTCTACGGCTGATAAATCTTGCTTAGAGCATGATAAAGCATCAGTAGCTAATGAATTATAACCATCTCAAATGTATAGCCTGTTACTTAAACATGAGAATTATAATCCATATCTTTTCCTCTTACTTTCCCTCTCCCCTTACTTAAAGAAAGGACCCCAAAGGCGATTCTATTCCAATGCTCGTAAATGGTGGTATATCACATTCTAATCTATCTTTTGGCAAATCTCCCATCAACTGCTGAGTTGGCCTTGTATGGAGCTTCCTACATATTATGCAATCTTTTAAAATCTTTTTAATACTTCTGCTTGCTCCAATGATATAGTACTAAACCTCTCTTAAAAATTAAAAGTTTGTTTCCTAAATGTCATTAATTTAAAGTAAGGTCTCATTATTAAAACATTGTAACATGCTATTTGGCAAGATAATTGGAGTTTAAAATCAATATGATACATTATTCAGATTTTTATTCCTCCAACCTACCCTTAATATTCCATTATCATCTAAAAATGGTAGGAATTTAGCCAAAATGTTGCCTTTGGCAAGCTTCTTCTTTTTTATTTTTGTATTGTATATATGAAACTTCTTTATTTTGTACATATTTGTAAATAGCCTTTTCTGCCTCTTTTTAATTCTGTGATTGTCATTGCACCTTTTATTCCAGGTTTTCTTATGCAAGTTTTCTTTAACTCTTAGTATCCATGCCACCTTTATTTTTAATTTCATCCAATCTGACAAGAATGTATGAGCTTGTCTTCTGTTGACTTTTTGTATTGTATGACATTAAGGTTTATTTTTTATAATTCATCATGTTTCATCAGCTAATTTATTTCTTTATTTTGCTCATGCCAATGGCTAGCTTTGTCTTTGTACAAAAATCGGACCAGTGCTCCATAGCTATGTTTCAAAAACTCATAACAATATTCCCTTGCTTTCTATATCTGATATATGTAGCTTACCATTGTAACATAATTCCATTGGCTTATATTTGTTTGTGATCTGATATAGTTAACTCTATTGTGTTTCAAATCTTTTGAATCTTTTTTGATTCATTTTTAATATATTGTAATACACAATTTCACTATCTATTCAAAAATACTCTTGGCTTATGTTCATATCTATCATCTTTTTAAAAATTTGGTGTATGTTAACTGCTAATTTTAGGTACAATTCTATTCTTGATAGTTAACATCAAATTTTTATTTAATGTATCAATCTTGTTTTAGATAACACCAATGAAACAATATATTTCATCATTCTCTCCAATGAATCTTATATATGCTACTGCATATGCAATTTGTGAACCATCTGAAAAATAATGTAGTTCTACCCTTTTATACTTTAGACAATTTGGATTGTTATGCCTAGAACTTGAAAATCATTTGCTTTATTAACATCACTTAGCCATTTTATGTAAACCTTTTTTTATATCTACGAATTTCATTCATCCCAATCAGCTTTTTATCACATAAAATTTTGGAAAATATCTTTTTAGCTACTAATTAGTTACGGCTAATAAATCCCAGTGATCATATGGAAAAATGCACTGTCTATACTTCTTTTTGTTCAATTCTTTATTGTATATCAACTCTATGCTTTTCATTAAATCTTATTCTGGTCCCAACTTAAGCCTAATACTTTTTGTGAAGGTAATTTATCTGAGGATAAAGTTTATTTATTTAAAATCTTTACTTAAGTCTTGTATATCAATGTTTTCTAAAAATTTCCTTGAATTACTAGCTACTTGATGCAGATTAAAACCACTAATTTTTTAAATTTCTTTAACTTCTTTATAAACTGCTATAGCCTCATTTTCTGATTTCACAGACTTTAAACAATCATCAACATAAAATTTCTAAGTATGGTATCTTTGGCTAAATTACTGAATTTTTCTGCTTCAATAACATTTGTAGTTTGCTTCAAAACATAATTTGCAATTGAAGGTGAGCTCACTTCCAAATATATGAACTTTAACTCTATACTAATCTAGTGTTTTCTCTAAATTTCCATCTGGGAACCAAAAGAAGCGTAAATAATCTTTTTCTTTATCAAGTACCTGTATTTGAATAAAACATCTTCTCTTTATCTGCTATGAAAGCATATTTCTCTTTTCTGAACCTTAAAAGGATGCCTTGTAGGTTAGAAAATATAGTCTGGACCTGTGAGTAAACTATTATTTAAAGAAATACCATTGTATTGTAAAGCTGCATTGAATACTACTCTCATATTTTGTTCCTCTGGATGGATGACACTATGGTGTGTCAAATAAAACCTGTCATTGTTTAATAATTCATGTTTCTCAATCTTTTCTGCAAATTTTAGTTTTAACATTTCATCTATGTTATCACTATACTGTACAAAATATTCTTTATCTTTCAAAAATTTACTTTTTAAAGAGTACAGTCTTGCTAATGCTTGATTTTTTTATTAGGAAAATGCTGATTTTCTTTTTTAAATGGTAAACCAACTTGAAATTTACCTATAATTGTTCTTTGTAATGATTTTCAACCTTATTTTTCACTTTAAATTCTTCTACACTGTCACAAGACTTGCTCAGATTTTTCAGAAAACTCTTTTAAGCAAATATCATCTTCTTGTTGTATTTGTGTTTATGACATCTTAACTCTATTGAATGCTGGTATACCATACTTTGGGTCGACCCTTATTGTTTTAAAGCCATCCAAAATGACATACTTAACTCCAAAAGATAGTTTATAATGAACCTTCTACTACTTCATATGGGTTTTAAACAATTTACTCGTTCATCCCTATTAATAATCCAATTTTTGATTTTATGAAATTAAGGGCACATGACTCAAATATTCTAATCCATTTATATCTATGATAGATGGAGACTCTTCTATTTTAAAGGGCCAATTTTCTTTGCAGTATATATTATTTATGGTTTCAGATTTTCTCATCTCAATATCATAAATTTCTAGATTATTTAAAATGTATGTTTTTATCTTATGTAGTTATATCTATATCTTTATGAGGTTTCATATATGACATACCTAATTCTGTGGCTATATTTAAATCCATAAAGGATGCTGAAGAATATGTATCTAGACCCATGTATGTCTTAATCACTTTATCTTTACCTTTAAGCTTGATTTTAACTGGCACCGCAGGGATAAAATAGCTTTCTATTACTTACTTTTGTTTGAAAGTTTTTTGCTTCATTTTTTTCTGATTCTTTTGACTCTACTTTTTTATCTTTATCCTCTAAATTCACAGTGAGTGCTGCTGGTGAGGAATTTGAGCCATCTTGCTCTTTGGCACTATCTTTTTCTCTATGGAGAAATGTTAAATGTTGCTTATTACATTTTTCACATTTTTCTGGCCTTTTACAATTACTACTAAAATGATTTGATCTGAGACACTTAAAGCATAATTTATTGTCTTTAATGAACTTTGTTTATTATCATCTGGCATTTGTTTTCTAGAATTTTGCATTTAAGTATACTATGATTGTCCTTTTTACAAAAATTGCAAAACTGGATTTATTTATTATTATTATTATTATTACTATTATTATTATTATTATTATTCTTATTGTCATTATTATTGTTCCATTTATTATTATTATTATCATCATTTTTATTTTTATTTCTATGGCCATTATTATTTTCCTTTGTATAAAGTGACTTACCTTTTTCATTTTGTAATTTGTTTGCTTTGTTTATACCAATCAATTTTCTCCGAACAACGGTGTGTTCATGATCCCTGCTTCTTTTTCAACAAACTTTGTGAATGTACTAAAATTTACCTTTTTATTTTCTTCATACATACTATCAACTTTATTTCTCCACTTATCACGCTGTTTGTAGGGAAGTTTTTTAACTATTCTATAAATAGCACCAGTAGAATTCAATTCATTTAAAGGGGTAATATTTCCCATTGCATTATTAATAGCATCTAAAAATAAAGAAAAA
>JABUQX010043659.1:15000-40000 GCA_015478945.1 Trachelipus rathkii | reverse complement strand
ACTGTCCGATTAATTCAAGCAGGCTCATCTTATTTGCTGTCCAGGATCCTGACACCGATAATGATCAGCATAGCTCAACACGCTCAGTGTAACAACCAGAGATGAGCTTATAACCATCTGATCTCGCAAATCTTTTGATCCCTCTTGTTATTTTGTCCGTTGACTAAATCAATTATCTTCAGAAATTTTGTGTGCTTCGGACTCGAGGTCGAAAAAAAAGTTGATATTTCAAGAGATAGACTCTGAAAGACGATATCACAGAATGCACGTGGACATAAATATACAACGAGTGTGATAGACAACTAACACGAGCCTGTAACCCAGGTTGGAGTGAGTCACCGCGCAGAAAATATATACTATAATCCCTAAGAAACAGATTCGGCACTCTCACACTTGCGCCTCGTCCACTCACACTCCATCACTCTCGCTCTCAGAAACTCTCCGACGTGTAAAAAACAGAGAGTATAGCCGAGTATGAACAAAATTACATTAAATAATATACCTGAAGCCACTCACTCACTACACATCTATGAAACAGAATTAATGAATAATCTCTTAATGCAAGTGTCCACAAGCTCACTCAGCCGCCCAAGCGAGCGCACGCTAGAGAGTCGGTAACTAAAATCCACCACGCACAACTACACGAAAATGCTCTCCTCTCTTGGAGAGTGATACCTCTCACTCTCCAGATAGATACTGTGAGAAAAACAACAAGATATGATTGTCTGTGTTCTAACACTCTCATCAAGAGCAACGACCAAGACTAAAATTTCTCCTTTAAGTCACTACAGAACTCCAAACCTCCAAACCGGAATGGATCACCACCTCCTCCCTATATTCTCATACATTGAATTTTTGGACCTATAGGAAGTAAGGTGTTACTTCAAGACGCTGGGGTCAACCTTACCCCGGTTCTCACACACCTCACATGATATTAATTCTACAAGAATTCTCACGCTACGAATGTCCTCTCTAGTGAAAGTCCACACAATACGCGCATGAGTCACGTTGAGCCCTTAATGCAGACCTGCTGCACATAACGTTATAGTTTCAATATTGTACAGTTTATTCATTTTTCTTCACATTTTTCTTATACAGTGTCCAGTTTTTGTCTATGCTTTCGACATTTTCAAGCTAACATCTGAATACACACACATCTGACTATATAGTCCACTATCACTAATCCACCTAGCATAATTATCTCTAAGTAGATTCATAACCAAAACACAGTATTTGTAACCCTCACCAAACCTTAAATACAAAATAAAACCTAAACAATACAATCTTGTAAAACTCCTAACGTCTCGTGACGCCGAAGGACTTATTAACTAAACACTTGTCATAGATATCTCCTCACTGTTAACTCATTTATTAATACCATCAGATCCTGCAAGAACTCTATATAGTTGCTCACAAGGTGACTCTTCCCGCTAGACCTGATACGCGCATATGAAATCACACTCACTATGAGTGAGCTATAGCGACAAAGTCAACCTATGATACACAAGAGCATTACTAGTCACTATATGTAGTACTCAAAGCATCAATTCAATATAATGATCGCTTTCCTGCGTATGCTGAAAAAATTTCAGTCGAAAATTTCGGGGCTGCAGCCCCCTCAGCCCCCCCCCTGGCTACGCCCCTGATATATAATATATATAATATAATATACTTATATAATATAGAATCTGATACTAGTATCTCATAATCACATCACCTATAGACTCAAACGCGCAAACCAAACATCTCAACTATATTATATTCTACCACCATTCAATCTATCTATCTACACAGTAAGATACATATATCTTCCAATAACATATATTAACAATCAATAATATGACATATATATTACTACGTCAATGATCACTGCATACGATAAAATAATAATAGTTATCATATTATCATTCTCCAATTTATTTGTCTTAATACAACACAAAACACTCATCAACTCGTACTACTGGTGATCTACATGCTAAATAATAACTCTCACACCAAGGCTGAAAATTCTTAAAGCTTATAATTACATTGTAATTTTGTCATCGCATCTAAAATACTCTGTAGATATGTGTCTCAAAAGTAGCACAGACGTGAGTCAACCTATCAACTAAACTCAATCATGAATCACAAGACCATAATAACACACGATCTAAAGTGTATATGATAATGTCAACAAACCACCGTAATACTCCTACATCACGATATCTCTATAATCAGTTAATTAATTACAATAATCATAATTATCTATAATGTACAATAATCACGTATAGTCGTACTCATAGGACGAACCAAGTGAACAAACCAGTAGTAGTAATATAATAGTCAAAGTAAAAATTACCTCACGAGATATGATAACATAACTAAATACTCAATATGGACAAAGATCTACTATTACCTTTTTGATCTAATTATACAATTCTTTTAAATTTTAACACATCAATGATATCTCTAACTGTGTAAAACAACATATTACAACAGCATGAATATCTCAGATAATCATTAGAGGAGGACAATTACAATTTTGAAGTCCGAATATCAACTTACCAAACAATAAATAAACACACAATCCCAAACCTATTCATGTGTTACTTTATGAACGCGGTAAGTAATTTTTATACTTTATTACCCAATGTAGACTCATATCTTTTTTCAGTTGTTCACCTTAAACTTGGTATCGTTAGGTTGTGTTTCGTATTAGTCTCAAAATGCAGTAGTCTACCTCTAATTGTAGAATAGAATAAGTAGAAATCTAACAGAATTAGCGTATTTGAGGCAAGATCATATAAATGGTAACAGGAATCACAATAAATAAAACCACTGTCTATAAAATTAAGTGTAAAAATAACTTTATTCAATTAGAAGATGTTATAGTTTTTTAATATAAGTGTTTCGACGTCATGCAACATCCATGAGAATAAAGGTAATTTTTGGTTTTTGTACGGATGGACCTTTTTTACGGTAATAGATTTTATAGATAATAGTAACATCTCTATGGAACATAAATAGATTTATTAGTTTTAATAATTGTTTCCTAATATATATTATATATATATAATTATATATATATATACTTATCTATATATATATATTATATATTATATATAGATATATAATAATAATATATTATAATATATATTAATTTGTTAACGTTTACACGGCAAAATAGGGCTCGAGCCGACGGGAGCAGAAGGGGGACGATTCCATACCCCGTAGGGAGGGGCGGAGGAACCCCCACCCAAATACCAAGAGCGGGTTCCGGAGACCCTTCCCCGGAAGGAGATAAATAGTCCTACCTGTCGTTCCCCGGAAGGCGAGAGACCCCGACTCCGCATTCTTTTGCGTTATACCCTGGGGGCTATCCTATTAGTTAAAAAAAAAAATAAAAAAAAAAAAAAAAATGACGGCAGTCTAAACCTAACAGTCTATGACTATATTGAATCATCAAATCCCTATCAATAAGAAATGCTCCTATTTATGTCCATAAAGATCACCCTGTCCTATTTTTTTTGGGCTAACGAGTACCGTTCAAAAAGGTCAATACTAGATTTCTCCTATATATATATAATAATATATTATATATAATATATATATTATTTTATATATATAATATAATTATATATACTATATATAATATATAAAAAGAAAATAGCTAATTAATATATATATATAAATATATATATAAATTATATATATATATATAATATAAATCAATATATATTAAATATTATTATATATAGATACTATTATATATATATATATTAAATATATATAATAGTAGTATATACTATATATATACATTATCCGCCAAATAATAAAACAAATATCAAATAGCTCAAATCACACCGGTAATACAAATATAATAATATATACACTCACTTAATCATATTGATTCATATTTATAACATATCGGTACTATCGGTTATACGATACTAATAAGACTCGTAAACATTATAACGTATACTATATTACTACTCATACCGTCCATGATCACCACCAACGGCTCAGTATATAAATTACTAAAAGAGCATATAACAATAAATATATTAATATATATATATAATATATATATATATATATATATATATATATATATATATATATATATATATATAATATATATAAATATTATAGATATATATATATATATATATATAGATATATATATATATATATATCAGAGCTATACCAACGCAAATGCGAAGCGATAACCCGTCAAGACCATGAAGGAGGCAGTAAAGGGACAACGCTCGCGAACCCGCCCCCCGCTAGAAGGTTTACTCTTTAGAGTCTACGTGCGAATTTTTTGATCCAACGTCCAGTTCCGGGTGGCTGTTAAGTACGTTTTACGAATATAATATATATATATATATATATATATATATATATTATAATATATATATATTTAATCATATACCCTATATATATATATATATATATATATATATAAATATACCATTAATAATATTATATATATATATATATATATTTAATATATATATAATACTATATATATATAATATATAATATATATATAATATATATATATTAATATATATATAAATATATATATACGGAGTATATGGCCAGATGAGCTAGTTGTCAATACGTCGAATGTTTCTCGACTTTTCATACTTGACAGATACGAGAGTTTCTCTTTCAATTTATAATGCTCTTTAAAATGATTGTAGATAAGAACTAGATTGTTGTTCTTCTTTGCTTTTTTAATTTCGATATGTAACTAATAAATTCTAGATTATTGAGTTCAAAGATAGGGAATTCTCAATTCTTATGATTAAGGTTCTAAGGGTCGAAAGGAGAGCATTTTGTAAAATTATACACTCAACACCGCCTCATGTAAAGTATAGGTCAATACCTGATTCATCAGATCATCATATAAGGATTATTTATTTTTTCCTAGATCCATACTCAAATTATTTGTCTTTAATCCTCACTCATAGGGATTTGCAACACATGATCTTACTCGTCTATATGGTTAGTTTCATTTTAAAAAAACTAATTTTCATTACAACACAGAAATTGGTGGTTTTCAACATAGTTTGTTACTTTTAATTTTTTCTGTTAACATATTTGAATGTTAGTAAAATTATTAGCCTATGACCATATTGGCAGAATATACTAGTGTAGAACCATATATATATTTATATATATATATTATATATACTATATATATATATATTATATATATATATATATAAATATATATATATATATTAATATATATATAAAATTATAATATAATATATTATATATAAATATTTAAAATGTATTAAATATATATATAACTACACTATCAGTTATACTGCAAAACTATATGATATATATATATATAAATATATATTATATATATATATATATATTATATATATTATTATAATAATATATATTAATATATATATATGTTTGCAGCAATTTGAAAAGAAACTAAAAATGGAAATGGTAGCGGTAAAAACGAAGAAGATACCAATAAGCAACTAAGACTACACAAGAGGCATCCCCCTTACTTCGCATATTGGCGCATGATGAAGAACCCACACCAGGCAGCACCTCGACGATCAAGTATGGTCCAGATTTGGAGCTAGCGTTTCAGTAGATGACAGTCGCGAAAATGACATTGGTAGATACGTTTGACATTCATCTATGATTTCGACTGAGAAAAAAGAAACAGTTACTGAAAGAGTGTTGGATTCCACCTAAGACCAATAATTTTTTGGAAGATGCTACCCACTTAAGAGGAATTCAATTATGAATGGTTGGAGACATAATCACCTTGGCTGACATACTCCAGGCGCCCAAAGGGAGCATTTTGCAAGTTATGTATTTTATTTCCACCAAATTAAAATTCGGTCAGAGGGGTCCTAGACTCTTTAACACTAAGACCTTTCACTAAATATAAAGATGGTCATGTGGTTTGTAAGGATACAAACACAGGTGGCAAAAACTGCTGTTGAAGCTGCAACATTGTTCCTACAGGACAGTGCCTGTAGACATCCCCAATTAACCAGCATTCTAAGAAAATCATAGAGAAAAAAAAAAAATTATCCTCTCAATAATTTAATGTGCTGACATTTGCTGGTACGCGCGATTACCGCTTCGGGGTTAAGGCATCATGATAGGGAGTTTGCAAGATTTGTGCCAACTTACGAATAGAATATCCGGAGATCAGTCATTGAAAACCCATTTTGAAAAAGGGAAAAAAATTGCCACATTACCATCAGTTCAGATTCAGAATGAGATCATTTCTTTATGTGGTAACTACTATAAAGGAAAGATCATGATAAGGTAAAGGAAGTGTGCGCGTATAACTTACTAGCAGATGAACAGCTGATATTCTGGAAAGGAGACAATTATCCATAGGTTGCACAAAATTTCGACAAAGAAGTTCGATGAAGTTCCAAATAGAATTATTGGCTTTGTAGAACTGAAAGCGCTTGACGCAAAAACCATGGGAAAAGCCATTGACGATTTTGTCACGAATGAAGAATGGATCCAAGAAATTCGTGGGCTTGGTTTCGATGGACTGTTCTACGATATTCTGGCAAAGAAGGAGCGTCCAAGCAAATTGTGGAAAAAGTTTTAAAATAAACGCATTTTTTCATTCCTCTTCACCGCAACAAAATCCGAGTAGTAAATTATTTGAACACAATACCAGAAATCCGCAATACTGTTTGAACTATAAAGGACATTATTACGTTTTTTCGAGATCTGGCCTTGAGAAGAATAATAATGCCAAACATCCCAAGCCGTGCAAGACCAATGCCTGAACAGACACATGTGCATCAAGTGTTTTAAGAGCTTTTTACGAATGATGAAGCATTAGAAATCTTCCATATAAGAAATACGGCCACAAGAAAAGGGGCTTCAGTTGCATTCAGCGGAATGTAAGTCGTCATTCTCATCATGGCTATAATATTGATCGCGAAGTACTCTGCAATGTTAGAGCCAGTTGTAATGCTCTCCAATTCCAAGACCTTGGATATCCTCAAAACCTCGCTCGTAGCACATTCAACATATTGGGAAAATGGTTAGGAGCCATCGGAAAGATGAAGAAAAAATCACCAATGTTATTAAATGCTAATCAAATCGCCGAGCAACTTGGACTTGATCTGAATATAAATATTTGGTAGGCAGCAGCACCGCAGCACCGCAGCACAGCGAGCAACCATCCAGCAAACAAATCCTACGGAGTTCTGTGAAGAAGATCCTTAATAACTCCGCTATCTATCTAGATTTATAAACCTCTTTGGGAATTTACTGTTTTCTAACTGAAAATGCACCCAGCTTATGCATTGATTGCATTGACATATCTACATCCTTTCCACATGCTACTCAAAACAATGATGAGTTAAAGAAAACACAGCTTCATTTTATAGTTTTTACCATTTAGAAGGCATAGAAGAAGAGCTAGAACTTTTGTACAAAATTTTGGAAGGACAGGAAACTGAGTAGTGAAGAACTAAAAAGATTCTTGTTGTCTCCCAAGTCTTAAAGAAGACTGAACCTCTTTCCGTCGACCGAAAAAGCTTTTGATGATACTACCGCCCAAGCCATCACACCAGTACAGTAGAATGCTTTTCAGTACTATTGAGATGATAATAGACTTGGTGCGAATTACTATGGAAGACGGCATTAAGCGGACTGGTTATGATGAGTGTACACAGAAAATTGTTTTGGACAATTATGAATTACACTGGTCAACCAATGATTTGGACTAAAACGGTAATAGGTGTTCTGATGTAGTATCAGTTGTCCTGAATTGCATAATGTAGTTCTGAAAATCTGACGTATACTCACAATTGTCTTATGATCGTTACTGAGTCATGCTTGAACATGAAAAATCGTGAAAATATATGTTCTCGCTGAGAATTTTGTAGTATGCTCGCAGTTACAGAGTTGTTTTTCATGTGTAAAGTTGTAACTTTGGTTGTGTCGTGTGTTGTTAGTCTTTTTTTAATTAAATTATATATAATATATATAAATATATAATATATATTATATATATATATATATATATATTATATTATATATATTATATTATATATATATTAATTATATTAATATAATATATATTATATATATATTATATAAAATATATATAAATATATATATTACAGCGCTATTAATTTTAATTTGTTCAGATATATATTTAAAAAGTATGAGTACCAAACGTGTTTGTATAAATTCTCCGGATGTTTTTTGCTACGTATGTGGAGAATATACTACGAAAAGTCCACGGAAACCAATCACTCAATTGTTTAAAACGGCTTATAAACATTATTTTAAGTGTGCGTTGGGTGTCCAGATAAGCCAATGGGCCCCACACATACATGCATTAGATGTTATGTAAATAACCCGATGGTTAAAAAGGTTAAAAAGCGCATTTGCCCTTGGAGTGCCGATGTATTGATGGAGCAAAGAATCAGTATACCAGGATTTGCTACTTTTTGCTTACAAATGCATGTGGCTTCATTTCAAAAACTAAAAGCAAAACATTGCCTATCCGACATTAACTCAAGCCAGAACCAGTCCCCCATAATGATGAGAACCTACCGATTCCTATTAGCACCAGCTTCTGGGGAAAGAGTCCTGACTCCAGATGAAGATGTGTCTTGACTCTAATGTGGAGCATCTGTGCTGAGATATGCCATATAACACAGTACGAATCAAATGCAACACACACATGATTACGCAACCGGAACTAAATGATTTAGTACGAGACCTGTATTTGTAAAAACAGCAAGCTGAAATCTTAGTTCACGCTCAGTATGGATTTGTTATTCCAAAGGTAATATTAATATATTTTATATATAAATAGAGAACAGGAATTTAGAGAAATATTTTGCAAAGAGAAACTCAAATATGTCTCATGTTCGATGTTAATGGACTTATTGCAGTGTGCTTGGTTATTCCGTATTTAGATGGGATGAATGCGCTTATTAATAGACGCTTTCAAAAACAGCCTAAAAGCCGTCTTATAGCATAACCCAAACAAGTTTCCCTCCAATTCCGTTTGCGAAATGCTGTTGATGAAGGAAAACCTGAAAAGTATGTCTGAATATTGAAGGCTATTAAATATTAGACCACACAGCTAATCTGTTGTGTCGAAAGTTGTTGGACTCCTTCTTGGTTTACAGGGAGGATTCACCAAACACTGTTTTTTTTTTTGTTTATGGGACAGCCGGGATACTAAGCAACATTACGTACAAAAAAAACATGGAGAGAAAGAGATACATTTACCCCGGGCAAAGAGAATGTTTAAGTATAGACCCCTTGTAAATTCCAAAGGAGCTATTTTCACCATTACATATTTTTAACTTGATTGAGTGAAAGAATTTTGAAGGCCATGGATAAGAAGGAGATTGGATTTAAATATTTATGTGACGTTTTCGTGGCTTAAGTAACGCTAAATTGAAAGAAGGCGTTTTCGTCGGACCGCAGATTCGACAAATACAACGTGACCCGCTTTTGACAAGAAATTAAACCATTATGAACTTATCTGCATGGAATTCCTTCAAAGACTTATTACAGCTACTTAACAAACGAGTTGGAAATAGCGATCGTATAGTAGAGAGGTTGCTAGTTAATTACACAAAAAACTTAGCCTGCCAGAATGTCACTAAAAGTACATTTTTTTACATTCTCATCTGACATTTCTTTCCACCCAAATCTCTGGGCAGTAGCCGATGAACAAGGGTAAAAGATTCCACAAGATAACCAGCAAATGGGAAACGTTATCAGGCAGATGGGATGAAGCAGGATGAGTGATTTACTTGCTGTTTCTGAAAAGGAAGGAAGACATTCAAACATAAAAGAAAAAGTAGTTATCGAAAGTTCAATGTGGCACAAATCAGGAAAATAGTAAATTATATAATCATTTTATTGTACTACATTATACATACATGTTTTATTACTCGTAACATCAACTCTGTAAATTTGACTATGAAATTAATTAATTTTAGTATCAAGTTTAATAATAAAAAATATCATTTGACAACTACGGCATATTTGGAGGATTTACCTTAACTTTGGAAGCTTGTAACTCAAAAAACTATACGTGATACAAGAATTCTAAAATCATTTTCGGAATCTGCATGAAAAATACGTATAGTTTCACCTAATTTTATTTCAGTTACGAAAAATTTCCCAAAATTTGTTGACCAGTGTTATTTTATTCAAACAGTAGTTGATAAATTTGTAAAGAACACAAGGATTAATATCAATTTTGCAACTGCTCTATATTGTGAATTTTCCATCATTGCATATTGTATTTGATATTCTATTGTTTTAATAAAATAATTTTTTTTAAAAATATTATTCATTTAATTATCCATACAAATGTTTCTAGTTTTATGCCTTCTTATATATATATATATAATATAATAATATAGATTGTATCTACTATATACCTATATACTTTATAATATATATAATATATATTATATATATATATATATTATATATATTCCATATATCCTATATATATCAAGATATTTATCTATATAGTCAAAACTCTAAAAATTTTAAGCTGCCCCCCTTGCTTGGAAGCTGGCGACGATATACATTAACATATTATATTTATAAATAAAATGTATAATATATATAATATACATAGCATAGATTATATATATATAATATATATATATATATATATATATATATATATATTATATATGAATATATATATATATATATATTATACAATATTATTTTGCAACCTCCTGTGGCAAACCATTCCAAAATTTTAACAACCCTTATTGCTGAAAGAAGGCTTTCTTATATCAAGATGCATGCTTTCTTCTAATTTTCCTGTTATGCTCCTGTCTCCCGCCGTGCTCTACTATATAAGCAATTATTGATTTCCGTATATTCAATAGATGTTAAAAAATTTAGACTTGTATCATGTCCCTTTTGAGAAATCACCTTTCCACAGAAAACATTCTTAACTCCTTCAGCCTCTCCTCAGCTCTTACTCAAACCCTTAAATCATCCTTGTTGCTCACGTTTCACTCTCTCCAGCATATCTACACTCTTTCTTTAAATAAGGGGGACCAAAGTGTGCCACAATACTCTATTATGGGCCTAACATAGCTATTATACAGTTTACTTATTACTTCTTTGGTCTTTGTAAACGAAGCATTGCTATTTATTGCCCAGCATTAATTATGTAGCTTTATGCAACTTGCTCCAAACAGATGATTAGCTACTTCAAATTTACTGCTATATAATCACACCTAAATCTTTCATTGTCCACAGAGATAATGTAACATTCAAATCAGTAGTTAAAACTTTTTTTGAGAATCCTAGGTGAAAGAACCTATACACTTTACTAATTAAAAATTCATTTGCCCTTATCTGCCCACCCAAGAAGTATCAAGAAATTTTGAATCTTATACATTCCCTTCATATTCCTTACTGAGGTAGCCAATTTCTAATCATCTGCAAACTTTAGAAACTTCATCCATTATCCCGACCTGTCTAAAGATACATTTTATATATATGGAACAATAGTGGCCCGAGCTCTGAACCATGATGACTTATTGCCATTTTGTTGTACACACTGTTTTCATCCACAACCACTCTTTAATCCACCCAGTACCATTACCTATTATCACATGTGAATAACGTAGTAAAGCCTTCTTGGACAGTTAGAAGTATCCGGTTTCTTCTTTTGTTCTCGTCCAGCTAGCCGTACTGCGTCAACACATGCACGCTCATCTGCTAGGGTCCAGGATCGACTAGCATTGGGAAAATACATTTAAGGGGTATTACCAATTTACAAATTTGATTGCTAGGTTAAAATTAATTGCATTTCATTATACATAAAAACCCCCGGTTTATGGTATTATTATTCACCATGCGCGGTAGCCTGTTTGGCCCTACGTTCGAGTGCGAGCGGGAGGAACCGTAGTAATGCTCTTCTTGGACCGTAAAAGTATTCTCGGTTTCTCTTTCTGTCTCGTCGTTAGCGTAGTGGTCAAAACACTGCACGCTCATCTTGCTAGGGTCCAGATCGTGCCAGCATGGAAAAATAATAAGGGGTATTTACATTACAATTGATCAAGGGTTAAAATTATTGCATTTCATATACATAATAACCCCTGGTTTTGTATTTAATTATTCACCATGCCGGTAACCCTGTTTGGCCCTTACGTTCGAGTGCAGCGGAGGAAACGTGAGTAAATCTCTTCTGGACGTAGAATAGTCTCGGTCTTCTCTTTTGTCTCGTCGTTAGCTTAGTGTCAAACACATGCACGCTCATCTGCTAAGGTCCAGGATCGTATCCCATGTGGTTTAATTGCAGTATTTACATTATATATATATATATATTATATATATTGTAATATATATATATATATATTATATATATAATTATATATATATATATATATAATATATATATATATATATATTATATTAATAGAGTATATATATACAATTATTATATACATATATATATATATAGATATATTAGATATATATAATATATAGGATATATATATATATTAGATATATATACATAATATAATATATATATATATATATATATATATATATATCTCATATATATCATAAAATTAAAATCCAAGATATACTCTAAACCAATAATAATGAAGAATAGGGAAAACGAAAATGACTTGTCTTTAGGAAAAACATTACAGCCTCTCAAAGTTTAAAATTTTCCCATAGGCTTTCTTATAAAAAAAATTAGTGAGCCTCGTGCTCGTTTTAGGGCCATCCTAGTTCAGTTTATGATAAGATTTGTTAATTATACATAAATAAATAAATAGTGTATCCTTAACAAAACTTATCATAACCTGACCTAGAGCCTAAAATGAACAACCTTGGTGGATCAAAAATGAAAAATACTATTTGAGTTTTAAAATTTTAGGAGGTGTAACTTTTTTCATATTCTCATTATTATTTTTTAGAGTATATCCTGTGATTTCATAAAAATCGGCGGTGACACCCCTCTGGTCTACTATTACCAGTATCAATATTATTATTATTATTATTATTATATTTATTATTATTATTATTATTATTATTATTATTATTATTATTATTATTATTATTATTATTATTATTATTATTATTATTATTATTATTATTATTATTATTATTATTATTATTATTATTATTATTTGTATTATTTATTATATCTATGCATGTAACAATAATAACTTGCCAAAATGTTAAATATTTTTTGATATTTTAAACAACATTCTTAAAAATCAATGTTTTTGTTTCTTCTCTAGTTAAAAAAAGAAAAAAAAATATTAAGGTGAAACTTCTGACATTGAAGGAATTTCATAAAACTATCTTTTTTTTTCTTTATTAGTCATTAATTTTTTTTAAATGTTTCACAAATAACATTATTTTTAGGGTTTTCTGTAAAATAATTTTTTTTAAAAAATATGTGAATTTTTAGTTATATTGGTTTTCACAAAGTAGACCGGATATCTACATCCGTATTGCGGATGTCCATCTCATTTTCAACATATGTTACCGCATCCGCGGATACTGTCGCTAATTCCATCGGAAGGCTTTTCACATCACTTCTTAGAGATCGTTAGATAATGAGTTCTATAATTGGCAATTTTTCAAAGTCATTTTTGTGCACCCAGCAGAAAAAAGTGTGCAAGATTTAAAATAGAAATATATATTTTTGTTAAAACTATTGCTAAAAGTACCACTTATCATAAAATTTCAAACTTTAATTAAATTTCCTTCCCCAAAAAAATTGTCCCCAAAAATGGCAATTTCAGACATTTCGAATCATGATATAACAAAATTAATTGTAGGAATATGTTTTATAATCATTGTTTAACTACCAAATTTGAGCCCTACAATTTTGTTAACATTATAGTACTTGAGAATATGTCTAAGGAATTGCCAGAGCTGAGATAATAAAGTTAAAGCTAACCCATATAAATACTAAAAGATGGTCTATCTAATGGTACAAAATGGCCACCCTGTTGAAACCAGCTTGAATATTTTTTATGAACTTTCAACATATAAGATTAACAGTATTCAAAATATAAATTATTTTAGAGATTGTCGAACTACCAGCTTTAGACCATTTCATATGGATAAACCCTCATACTAAAAGAAAAAAAATATTATTCCACAAACATAGCAAGCATCTTATTAAACTCATAGGGTTAGGTTAAGTATTAATAAAAATATACTGTAAACTAGCACAGTCGCCTTGTCAAATTTCAAACATTATGAAGAATCTAAAAATTTAAGCAAATTGTAACGTTTATTATTAATTAAAATCGTGAGTTCTGTAGCATCACAAATAAGCTACATATGATTAAATACTAACTAAAGCAACAGTCTTCATGCAAAATTCATAAAACAACTTACTGGATTATTTAAAAGTTATAAAAAAAATAATGATCGTCATTGTACCTGTGATTTTATATTGCATGAAGGAGAGAAAACTTAATAATTCAAACCTTACAAGTCTTTATTAAGTTTTGTAATATCAATCAAACTCTTAGCTTTATAAAAGGCAAATCGAAATTCATTCTTAAAATATATTTTTTTTTAATTTCAAATATATGTAACATTAATTTCCAATATGTTATATTCTTAAACTCTTCGGTAATCAAAAGGAAAAAAATATAGTTACAGTTGTATGATATATATATATATATATATATATATAATATATAAATGTACTAATATAAAATAAAAAAAAAAAATATATATATATATATATATATATTATATATATATATATATATATATATATATATATATATATATATATATATATACAAAAGTGGGCATTAACGCGTTAAAGCGTTAATCAGTAATCAACTCGTTAATTTTTTCGTTAACTTTTTTAACTCTTCGTTAATCTTCGAAAAAATTACTATTCATAACAGTTACATTGTGAATAAACGTTAACGAGTTAAAATTTTCCCTTACATCCGTTTAACCGTTACCTTAATTACGAGTTATAAAATATTTTTTTATCAATTTTTAATGTATAATTCGATTTCGATAACAGATAAAACTTTTTTTTTTTTTCAAAATTCCTAAACGCTCCTCTTAAATTGCTCAAAATTTGTTTTATTCTTATACCCGGTTATTATCCCGTTTAGTAATGTTTCTTAACATGTTTTCTTATGCTGTATTCTCATTTCTTATTGGTTCGCTGAAGCAAAAAAAAGATAGTAACTGTTGCCCGTTCAATAGAGTTCATTACTTCTTTCGTTCGTTACATGAACTTGCTTCTTTTGGCGACTAGTAAAAAAATATAAGAAGTAGGCTTAATAAAGCGTTCGCAATTTTATAAAAAAGTACTTATTTTATTAAAACTGTGAAGTTGTATATCTATTATTTTTACCAATAATATACTCATTAATTAATATTTATTTAAGGATTACGCTTGGAAGTATGCTGGCAAGCGGCAAAGGATCTTAGTCAAAGCCTAAATATTTAGAGTCTATAGGCTTAATATCATTTATTAATATTGTTAGGGACATTATTATTATTATATTATATTATTATTATTTATATTATTATTATATTATATTATATTATATTTTTTAAATTATTATATTATATTATTATATTATTATTATTATTATTACTATTATATTATGTATTATTATTTCTGCAATCTTTATGAATATTGTGAAAAATTTATGAAAAATTATTACTATTCCTACATATTTGAAGACGGTTAACGGTTAACGATTAACAGAACTTCCTTTACATTCGTTTACCGATAAACGTTTAATGTATAACGCCGTTAATTTTATTTTGCTAATGATTAAGGATTACTTCGTTAACTTTCTCATTAACGATGCCCAAATAATACAATATAATAATATATATAATATAATATATATATATATTAATATATATATATATATATAGTAATATTATATATATATAATATATATATATATATAAATATATAGTATTATATACTAAATATAGCATATATATATATATATAGTATGTATATATATTTATATATGATATATATATTATAATATATATATATTATCATACAGTATAATAATATATATAGAGTATAACTATTATATATATATAAAATATACGTATACTACCAGATAACGGGGATATTTTTTTACGGAAAATTTCCATTCATGTTTAAAATACAGCTTAATATTTTTTAATTAAAGAAGAAACATAAAGTTATTAATCATATATGTTGGTAAGAAATAAAATATTATATATCTATATATATCATATATTTATCATTGTAATAATAATAATAATAATAAATATATATAGTTGAAATATAAAATTAAAAAAATATTTATTATGAAATGTTTTTAACTTTTCAATGAATATTTACCAAACTTCTATTCAAAATAAATAAATATAGGAAAAAATAAATTGTAAATTTTAATTCTAATTTCCGTAAATCAAACTATTAAAATTAAAAGTTACTTCTATAACTTGGAAAAAAAACAATTATTTTTTTATAGTCATTTCGATTTTTTAAGAGTAGTTTAAATTATAAACTTTCATTTGAGAATTTAACTTTTTGAACTGTTGAGGTTGGTGGAAAATCGATCTCTATTCTTTGTAAATAGTTTCAGACGACCAAATAAATGGCCCTATATTAGAGTTTTTAACTATGAGTAAATATGAAGTTAAATCCGGATTAGAATTTGCCTGCTCTGAAAATACTCAAAGTTCGCAACGTAACTGTGATATACCTACATATATATAATATATATATATATAATAGTATAATGTAATATAATATATAATAGATATATAATATATATATATATATATATATAATATATAATATATTTATATATATAATATATATATAATTATATAATATATATATATATAACTATATAGATTATAGAATATATATAATATATATATATTAGTAGATATATACTATGTTCTACCTTAATCACCGCTAGTATAGTGTATCTAACGCAATCTTATACGCGTCAATAGTCTACCATAGTAATTATACTTAACATATATAAAGAAATAAACCATCTAAGCTATATAGCAAATTTAACGCTGGCTAGGACTGATTAACGAGCTGTAATTGTTATTTGATATTTTTCAATAGCCATGTTAAAATAAACTTTATTTCCCTCAATTCATATGTAAACTTTATAACTGTGTAAATTGTAACATAAAAAAAAAATAATATAGTTTTAACTAATTTTATCAAAATATTATTATTTGTATTTTAGGAAAAAAAAATGTTGGTAAATATATTATATATTGAAAACTTAAAAACATTTTCAATTATTTGTTTTTCCATTTCATAAAGGTATAAAGCTATTAAATGAGTATTATTATATATTATTATATTATTATTATTATTATTATTATTATTATTTATTAATTATTCATTATTATTATTATAAAAGCTTATTACATTTATTTCCATTAATATATTTTAACTATTCATAAACTATTGTTTTGTATTCTTTCTTCCTTACATTTCACCATCCTCACCGCGCTTCTCCCTTTTTCTAAAGGTACCAGCGAGACATAAAATGAAAGAAACTCCACCCAAGCCAAAAGTTAACTCAAATCTCTCAAGTGAACGCAGTCGATGTCTTTAAAGAGGGGAAGATTAAATACAACACGAAAAATAGATGGTGGCAGGGAGTTCCACAGAACAGAGGGGATCGGAAAGGAGGCACCACATCTTGAAAGCCTAGAGTTTCCAATATATACTTAAATTCATGCAAACTAGGCACCCATTGCAGCTATACAATGGCAACGCAATGGTAGTTAAATGTTAGGGGGTCAATTCCCTCGAGAAATGCCATTGTAATACCATGACATAGACAGAGGGTCAGGGGAGTTTGAAATGGAGTCGGTTTACCATTCTTTAGCCTTGATTCAACCCTTCCCAGTGGTGCAACTGAGCCCTCAAATGTGTGGAACAGCATTCCATACAAGTACTGTAAAACCTTATGGGTAGAATTACTATGCAGATGGAAAAAAATTCCCATAACCTGAACAAAATTTCCAGCTTTTTGAGGCTACCTTCAGAACAAGGATGGTTATATTGTTCACAGGTGAAACGGTAAAGCTGTCGATGAATATGGGAAAGTTGGTAGGTGCTTTGAAAGGTAGATGTGAAGAAGCTGTTTATAAAGAGTTGAATTTCACAAGGTTGAGGAGACCCCACCAGGAAATATCCCATCCAGATTGGCAAAAATAGAATTGGAAAGCTGAAGTCAAGAAGCCTCTAGATGCAAATGAAGGAACAGTTTTGAAAAGAGTGGAAGAATGTACAGTTGAGTCATCACCAGACTGAATATAAGTTAGGAAGTGCAGCTGAGAAGATAGATGATGAAAAGCAAGAAAAAAGTTGGAGATAGAACAGGACCTTGAGTAACACCACAATTAACAGAAAAGGTTGAAGAGGTTGCTCCATCATCAAGAGCCAAAATGGAACGATCTGAAAGAAAGACTAGACATGAGTAAGCAAAGAGAAGGAGGAAATCCTAAGGAAGGGAGCTTAGAGAGTAGCGACGCATGCTATATCCGGTCAAAAGCTTTCAATATGTCGAGCGCCACCACACAAGACTCCCCATAAACCCTAAGGGTAATCAATGAGATTGGAAAGCATTAAATCAGTTGATAAAGGTTTCTATATGTCAAACGACACCACACAAGACTCCCCATAGTCCTTTTACTCCCAGATGGGTAGATATTGTAGAGAGCGAATGATGGGATGGATGAGTTTTTTTTTTACCTTCATCCCACTTCTTGAAAACGACTTGAACGTGGCTAAAGCTTGCCTTTTATTCTGACTTTTCTGCTTTTATTTTGGGATTAATTTTTTGCAAAATCTTTACCGGAAGACAATTATTGGTTGGTCTCAAATGTTTATTTAAAAATTGATTTTATCAGGAAAGTTTTAAAATTTTATATTTGTTTAAAGCATTATGTTTAAAATATTGAAGATCCATATCCACATATGAGAATGTTCAAATTGTAACTAGATATTACTGATTACAAGACTATTACCCGCTGTTAATTAAATGAGGGAAGTTAGGTTGCTATAACTATAATATAAAATACTGGTATCGGAATCTGTAATTTTGAGGTATCTGAAATTTTGCTATCGTTATCGGAAATCGGTTTCGAAAGTTTTGCGATATCGGTAAAATTCGCTCTAACCCTAATTTATATATATTAAGATGAGTAATTTTAACTTAAATTATAAAACCATGCAAAAGACTTTGAATTGTAGGTTTAATTTTGTTAATTTAAATGTAAATTTAAAAATAATTTTTTTTTTTTTTTTTTTTTTAATTTTTTGTCTTTGGTTGTTTGCATTCACAAATTTATATATTCTTTTATGGTTAAATATTGGAATTTGTCTTTCCTAAAACGAAGATATTTAAAAAGTAAATCATTTGATAACTAAGATATTTTCTAAAAGTATTTGATTTTTCTTCTCCATTCATATTAATTTTTTTTACAGGCCCTCACTATCGATGTTGGTGAAGCAGGAAAGGATTCTAAAGTAAAAGTTCTAAGACCTCAAGCATCTAGCAGCGTATGGACTAAAGTATGAAAGACTTATCGGAAACCTCAGCTGCAAAATTTGTAATTTGTGCCTTGAAAACAAAGACAAGTTAAAATAAAATGCATTTAAAATACATGAAAGAAAGTTTAAATGTGAGACTTGTAGTTTTGAATGTAGTCAGAAATCAAATTTAAAAAGACATCTGCACATTCACAGCAACTCAAAATTATTTAAATGTTCAGAGTGTAGCTATGAATGCAATCGTAAAGAACACTTGACATCCCACATGCTAATACTATGGAAATATAAAATTATTTTTAAATGCTTTGAGTGCAACTTCTTTGAAATGTAATCAGAAGATAGCATAAGGAATAATAATGCTTAATCATGAAAATATAAATTATTGAAATGTTCTAAGTGTAACTATGAATGTAATCACAAAGAAAGCTTAAAAGTTCACATGCTCAAGCATAAAAATGTAAACTTATTTAAATGTTCGGAGTGTAGCTATGAATGCAACCACAAGGAAACCAGCACATGCTTACATCGAGATTCAGTTATTTAAATGTTCTGAGTGTGACTAAGGAACACACCGTAGAGAATACTTTAATTGCATATGCTTAATCACGAAAATAAAAAATTATTTAATGTTCCCAGTGCAGCTATGAATGTAATTGAAAGGAAATTTTTAAAGGCACTTGCTAAGCACGTTAAAGCTTAAAAGGCTTGGGAGAGACTAAGACCCAGTCTCGACTTCACAAGATGAGTCGTTAGGCAAGCTCGACATATAATTCCCTGATTAATCAGAACACCATTCAGACAGAGTATGATTCTTACAATTGTAGAGGCGCGTTAAGAATGTCTTATACGGTGGAAGAAAAATTGGAAAGATTTTGGTGTCACATACAGCAGACACAAAGCATTTTCAAAAAAAGACACAAGCAGGAGAACAAGAAATATGCTCGAAAAAAGAAACATAGATCCAGAAAAACTTGAGAAAATTCAGATCAGATTCTCAAATATCGCTATCAATATAAAGAAGGGAAAGACTGTCATCAGTGAGGATCAGATTGCACAAATTGAAAAAGAAGTAGATGAATATGTGAAAACAATAGGTGATAGGAAAGAGAAGGGAACTGTGCTTACCAGATAGGTGGACTTAGACCTTTGAGAAAAACGAATATCTAATATTGTGCTATTATGTTAGAGAACTTCTACCGGAAAAGAAGAACAAATCGGTGTTTAGGAAATATGTAACAGAAAAGAAAGAAATGAATGGTAATGACTATAATTAATAAAAATTCAGAGAAAAAGAATAATTGATCAAAAACAGGTCATTTTATATTATAATAAGGAAGAAAGGAAGATGGAAAAAGGATAAAACGAGGCTACCCTTCTAATGAATGAAGATTTATGAAAAATTAAAGAGAAGGCTAGAAATACCGGTATAGTAGAAAATGAATTGTAACTTAAACGGAAATAATTGATAAAATAAAATAGATGGCTAGGAAGTAATAAAAACAGTACAGATGGGGATTTAAAAACAAAACGAATAAAACGAAGGAATGAGAGGGAGGAAAGGAAAAACCAGGATGAAGTAATGCTCCTCAACATTAGCAGCCGCCAGTCTCTGTGGAAGAAGACCTAAAGGAGAACCAAGAGGAAGAAGAAAGAACGATAGAAGAGAACTTATACAAAAACCAATAGGTGAACTGAAAGACTTCTCAAACAACGGAAATCTAGTAAATGTAAGCGAAGATCCATTACAGGATCTTTCAATAATTAATAACCACGAGGAAGATAATGAGAAACGGGATAGAAACGAAGAAACCATATACACAAGAAAACAAATAGATGAAATGTACAAAAAAAATTGCTCATTAAAGAGATAAAGATCTATTGATAGGGTTTAATAAGTGGCTTAAAATGAAAAAAGATTTCCAACTGGTAAAAATTGGACAAGCATATAGGTTAGCCAATAGAGCATTAGCTAAAATATTGCCTCTTGATTGTGACATCACGGAGTTGAGTAAACTTTATTATGCAACGGGAAGAGCCAAAGCAGATGTTATGGATACTGGAGTAGTTAAAGAGGCAAAAAGAAAAGGAAGGATTAGAAAACCACCTTGTATATTTAGATTAGAAATAAAAATACAAAAAATAAGAGAAGAAATCTCAATATTAACATCTTATCAAAGAAGCTAAATACAATTGAAAATTACTAAGATACAACTAGCAGAGAAAATGATTAGGAAAAAAGAGTAAATCAGGGCAACGAAATAGTACATGCCATTGCGAGGAGTAACAAAATATGGAAGATAAGAGTAAAAGAAGATATGAAAAAAATGAAAAAGAAAAAACTCAAAACAGAATGTTTAATCAGGACCAAGGAAGATTATGTAGAGGATTGAGAGATGATAACATAATAGTAAAAAATCCACCAAAAATGGAGGAAATTGAAAAACTCTGAAAAAATATCTATGAGGACGATAGAGATCACAATACTCAAGCAGATTGGATAAATGAAATTGTTAACAGCCTAATAATAAACAACATAAATAGAATGAGGTTTCCACCTATATTGAAGAAGGAAGTAAGGCAAGTCATAAAAAACTTTGGTAATTGGAAGGCCCCAGGACCTGATAAAGTTCATAATGTATGGCTAAAGAAAATTACAACCCTTATTGAACCACTTGTGAAATGCTTGAACAAATTAATGGAAGTGGAGGAACCCCTGCTGGAGTGGCTAGCGTCTGAAGATACAATCTTGATCCCAAAATCAAAATATAGACCAGTAACGTGCCTTCCAACTGTATACAAAACATTAACTGGAGTAATTTCAAACATAATATATGAGCATGCAGAGACCAACAGCATAATAAATGAAGAACAAAAAGGTTGTGTTAGAAATGCATATGGTACTAAAGATCAATTATTAATTAACAAAATGGTAATGGAAAACAGTAGACAAAAACAAAAACATCTCAGTATGGCTTGGATTGATTATCAGAAGGTTTATGAAAGTGTTCCCCATAGTTGGATAAAGGAAGTCTTAAAAATAGATAAAATTATTGACACCGTTGTAAATTTTGTAAACAGAGGAATGGAACAGTGGAAAGTCAACTTGAAACTAAATCATGGGAAAGGATGTGTAGAAATAAAAAATATTAAAATAAGGAGAGGTATTTTCCAAGGAGATTCTCTCTCTCCACTATTATTTATACTCGCCATTAACCCCCTAAGTAATCTTATAAATAACATTGAAAATGATTACGGATTAATCCAAGAAGTGAAAAGAAACCAAAATTAATCTCGTCTATTCTATATGGATGATTTAAAGTTGTATTCACCATATAGAAAGGAAACCACCAGGCAGATAGAGATCGTAAAAAAATTCTCAGATGATATAAATATGGAATTTGGATTGGATAAGTGTGCTTTTCTCTCACTTAAGAAGGGAAGAAGAGTGGAGAGTGAGAACATCATGCTGGATCAAACTACCATCACCCAGCTACAACAGGAAAGTACATATAAATACCTAGGTATAGAAGAATTGGGAAAAGTCTAACATAAAAAATGAAAGCGAATGAAGAAAATTTTTTAAAAAGAACAAAATTAATATTAAAATTAGAATTAACAGCAAAAAACAAAGTAGAGGCCATTAAAACGTTTGCAGTACCAGTCATCTTATATAGCTGTGGGATAATAGACTGGTATCAAGAAGATCTGAACCAGCTTGACATCTCAGCCAGAAAAATGCTAAATGCACATAAGATGATCTACAAGGGACAAATATTATCTCGATTGTACACAGATCGGAAGGAAGGAGGATTGGGAATGGTGGAGCTGGACCAGGTATACAAGAAAGAGATCATCGGAATAGGTGAATACCTGGAGAGCTCAGCAAAGAAATTCATACAGCAGAAGAGCGAAGAAAGAAAGATAACGGACGCAAGATCGTACACTTCGAAGATGGAAAGTGCCAACTTATGACACAAAATAATAATTAATGATCAAAAAAATAGTAGTAGTAGTAGTAGTAGTAGAGCAAAAGAATTTATTTATGACATTTGATTGATTATCGTATTACAAGTGTTGCTCATTCGTGATTTAAATAGCTATTGAACATCTATAAAGTGGAAGGAAAATCAAGAGGGTTATAATAATAATATAATTTTTTTTTATATATATATATTTTTAAGCAACTAGAATACTGAATAAGAAATTGAGTAGTTCTAAAGATTGTTCATCGTGGTTATTAAATTTGTAATTTGGATCAAGGTAAAGTTATACATTAAGGAATAAAATGATCTAATTCGTAAGTTCTTCTTAGGCAAATTCTCAAATAAATCATTCCTTTGTTCAAATTTTTTAATTCCTTTAAAATGGATAAATTAAAAACTTTTTAAAAAGTTTACTCGAAGTAAAGGACAAAGTTCAATCAATTTGCTACGCAGATTTGTTAAAAATATCTTATTTATAAAGGCAGAGTAATGCTTATCTCACGTCCTAGAAACAGCGATTCATAGATTATATTATTTTAAATTAAACCACAGGTGAAATCTAAAGCAGGGATCAAATTTAAAGAATACAATTCTTAGACAAATTACGAGAAACAAAGAAACTTGTAAAATGGTGGGTTTATCTTCAATATGATTGGTGGTAGTGGGGATGAGGATTTTTTTTTTTTAAGGGAACCTATCCAATGAAGGGCATATGCCGTTCCTCCAGGCAGACAAAATATTGACCTTTAGGGCTTAGGGTATCATGAGCTCAAGGCAAGTGAGCCACTTGCGAGGAGAGCCCGTGATGCTCTCATGTTACAGGTGACGAACATTGTCAATCGGAGAGAAACCGAATCTTTGAGTTTACTACGTGCATCAATAATATAGGAAAGTTAAATTTTTATGAATATTGGAGAAAATACTGTAGAAAGGTGTGGAAGAGATGTTATGATCTCTTATTGCAATTAGATAATCGAAGAGTTTAATGAGAATAATTAGAAGATAAATAGCTCGCTCATGAATTTATTTGTCAGAAATTGGCATGTAACGGGGAAGAAAACGGGACAAAGAGTTTTGCTGTGCACTGTCTTAATTTACTAGTTTAGCAAACTCAAAAACGTTAAACGGGAAGGTATTTGGCAGTTCTAAGTAATCACCAAACTAATAGACTCCTATTTGATTTTCGTGCAAGGTTTCAAACCAGGAGTTTTCATTTAACATGGAATGGTAATTACCTTGAACTGTTATAACTGCTGGTCGACAAAATCCTTTGCAAAACAAGATGGCATCATCCTATAGTTGATAAGTATTTAAGTTTGTTTTTCTTATGACGAGATTGTGTCGAAAATTTAATTAATTTTGATGTTGGAAACTAAGCTCGATGTACTTTTCCAGAAGTGAAACCAATCACGGACAGAGAGTTATCATGTACGTACTGCCAAATAGACTTAACCAA
>JABUQX010043659.1:7500-12500 GCA_015478945.1 Trachelipus rathkii | reverse complement strand
CTTATACTTCTCACGAGACTGTTATATCTTCTCATCCAAATACAGAGGTCCTCTATTTAGGAGATTCATTGTACACAACACTGAATGGTTGGGTCCTCTCATACTGATTTAGTGGGGAGGAGGCCGAATCATTTAGCATTCCTAACGATCTGGAGCAACTAATTAAAGAACCCACATACATTCCGGATCGTCCCAACCAATTCTTGAACACACTTGACCTATGTTTCACCACTAGTCCTTATCTCTATAAATATACCACCTTCGCTCATATTGGTAAATCTGACCACAACCTTATATCTCTTAATTTTAATACTTTCTCTCCAACAGCTCCACCCTTTCCTATGTTTTTCTGGCACTTTGATCGGGCCGATTGGGGGCTCTGCGCTGCTCTCTACGCTAACTAATTGGAATGACTGCTTTGCCTCTGGTGATTTCGGCTTCTGCTGTCAAGGTGGGAATGTAATCGCTGATGGGATGAGCAGGTTCATTCCTTCTGACTAAATCGTTATCTCCTCAAAATCCATGGTATAATCTTGCCCGTGCTGGCCATTCAGGCTAGGGACAATGCGTATCGGAAGTGGAAAAATTCTCGTTCTCCTATCACTCTCGCTAATTTTTATTCAGCTAGAAATCGTTGCAGGGATACTCTTCGACGAGCAAAGCGGGCTTTCATCAAAAGAAAGTGCGCTAACCTACTTGGTTCTCAACGACAAATCTTTCTGGCCTCTTGCCAAAAACATCTCCAACTTTAAATCTACCTTTCCTCCTCTTATTCGATCGGATGGCTCTGTTGCTAACTCTGCTGAAAAGGCCAATATTTTCGGCCTCGTGTTTTCCTCTAACTCAACCCTGAAAGATTCTGGCATTCCTTATCTTCTCAGGTGTCCTATGCCTTGCCTGAGATTACATTTGATCGGGTGCATGGGCTCCTGAAATCTATGAACGTTAGGAAGGCGGTGGCCCGGATGGTATTCCCCCCCCGAGTTTTGAGAGTGTGCATCTGTGCTGGCCCCTCCTCTGTTCAACTATATTCTCTATGCCTCAATACTAGCATTTTTCCTCAGTGTTGCAAGCGCAGGCAACCAACCTATTCCGAAAAAGAAGCCGCTCTTGCTCTTTAACTATCGCCCTATAGCTCTAACTTGTATTCTATCTAAGATCTTTGAAACCCTTCTCAACTCTCATTTCTTAGACCATCTGGAATCTCATTTCCTTCTTTCCGATCGCCAGTACGGCTTTCGGCGCTCGAGGTCTACTGGTGATATACTTTCCTATCTAACAGATTTAAGGTTTTCCGTCCTTAGGAATTACGGGGAGACTTGCGTGGTGGCGCTTGACATATCCAAAGCATTTGACCGGGTATGGCAAGGCACCCTTCCAATGCTTTCCTTGGATTTCCTTCTTCTCTTTGTTTACTTATGTCTAGCTTTCTTTCAAATCGCTCAATATCGGCTGTTGTTGATGGGGCGACTTCTTCTTCTTTTTCTGTCAATAGTGGTGTTCCTCAGGGTTCTGTCTTATCTCCTACTTTATTCTTGCTTTTCATTAATGATCTTCTCGTCTGCACATCTAACTTTATCCACTCATATGCCGATGACTCGACCCTTCATTCTTCAACTCATTTCAATTCTGCTCCTACTTTTACTTCTAGAATTGCCTCTCGTCTTAATCTTTCCGATTCCATTCTCGCTGATCTGATAGAATTTCCGGGTCGTCTCAACCTTTGAAATTTAATTTTAAATTCTACAAGTCTCCCTCTCTCAGACACCTTCTAACTTTCCTATCTCTTTCGACGGTTCTCTCGTCTCTCCTGTTGACAATATAAACATCCTTGGCCTTAACATAAACAAAAAATGTCTTGGAAACCCCACATCACAACGGTTGTTCTGGGCGGCCTCAAAGAAACCGGGAATCTTGTTAAGACCGAGACTTTTTTTTTCCTCTTCACATACCCCAATTATACAAGGGTCTCATCCCCTCCTGTATGGAGTACTGTTCTCATATCTTGGGGGGGCTCAGGTTTTACCCGGCTTTTGGATAGGGTCAAAGGGCAAAAGACTTATAAACTGTCCTGTACTTTCTAGTTCACTTGACCCTCTATCTTTGCGGCGCGATGTTGGTGCTTTAATCTCTTTTCTATAGGTACCGTAGCGGCAAGTGCTCGAGGGAACTTTCACTCGCGTGCCACCACCTTTAAGACGCCCCCGTAGCACAAGGGAAGCAATGGCACAAGAGTTTTGTGTGTTGATATTAGCAACCCAGACTAGTTCGCCGTGGTAAGCTCCTTCTTTCCTGCCACCTCTGTTCTGTGGAATTCTCTTCCATCTCTGTGTTTCCTACTCAATTTAATCTCCTTACTTTAAAGCCTGCGTCTGCGCTTCATCTGCGTAATTTGCGTTAGTTATATTTTTGTCGAGTTTAACACCCTCCTTGAATAGGGCTTTGCCCGTGAGCAGTGGTGATCAACTGTAAAAAAAATATATATATATATATATATATATGAGTATATATATATATATATATATATATATATATATATATATATATATATATATATATATATATATATATATATTATTTAAAAAAATTCAGATCCAAAATTCCAGGGGGGGGGGGCAAGTGCCCCTCCTTGCCCCTATGTGCGGACGCCCATGCTTAGAAATACATTTTATGATTCAAGGGAAAAATCAGAAATAAGAGATTTTATTTATTTTAAATTAAATTTATGAAGTTTCATGAAGTCGATTTTGTGTACTTTTTATTATGTCATTTAAAAGATTTTTTTATTTTTCATTTTCAAAATTATTTTATCTTTTAGTTAAAATATTTTTTCATTAGATATTTATTGAGTTAAATAAAAACTAAAACAAAAAGGCTGGCGTGTATGCATGGCAGACCGCTTGCTGAAGCTCTCGTACCAAATGCGCGCGAGCGGTGCCATGTAACAACTTACTTGCGCGTTGTATATGCATATAATGTAAATAAAACTATAGACATTACCGTGCTATAGATTAAACTTTCCTACATATCCTTTTTATTTAATGGAAAAATTGAGAAAATTCGTAAAAAAAAAAACTCAAATGAAGTAATTCTCTGATAGCATTACCAACCATTCCGATTCTAACTTTTTTATTACTCCCTGGTTTAATAAAGAGCCAATTTTTCTTTACTAGACACAGTGGCGGCTAGTGGTTCTTGTGCAAGGGGGTGCTGCTTTATATATATATATATATATATATATATATATATATATATATATATATATATATATATATATATATATATATATATATATATATATATATATATATATATATATATATATATATATATATATATATATATAGTATATATATATATATAGCCCTATATATATATATATATATATATATATATATATATATATATATATATATATATGTATATATATATATATATATATATATATATATATATATATATATATATATATATATATATATATATATATATATATATATATATATAGATGTATAAAAATGACCATCGTCGTGCAATATAGCCCGGTTACTACTCTGTCAGTTGGTCCAGCGTCTTCTCCTTCTGGCCCGAAACTCACAACCCTAGAACACTCCAGAAAGCCATTTCTCGGCGCAACGGTTTTGATGCCAGTCCTCGAGTTAAACACTCTCAGGTAGGGTTTTCGCCCTTTCAGTAGAACTAGCATCTTCTCCCATTAGGCCTCAAAACTGCCTTCCTAGAGCTCTCCAGAGGAGCTTGCTTATAGGCGCATAAGATACCAACGCTGTCCAAGAGTAATGCAAGCAAAAGGAAAGGACCGGGTTGCTAGCCCTGTCGCCCTATAACCATGCGAAGAAGATCTTCATATGATTTGACCACGACGAAACATCCAATCATTAATCTTCATCGTTATCATTATTATTATTATGCAATGAAAATTCTTTTTTTCTTTCCTTGACTTCGCTGAATACTTTTTCCATTTTCGACCAAATATCACCTAGAAGTAGATGTAATTATTTGTAATCCAAAATTATAATTTAAAAGAACTATTCCCAAATTTTTCTTCCTTCACAGAATATTTTAGTGAAAATCATATAATAAGACTGGAATAGAAAATTTTGTAGCTCCTCTAAAGTTTTAAATATTAATTTTGACTTAATTTTTATTTTGATTTTAATTTCGAAATATTTGATCAAATAAATTTTTTAAAATATTTTATTCAGTTTGGTAAAATTTCTTCTTCACTTTTAAACAATAAAATGGCTTCAATTAATACATCAGTAACTCTCCTAGAGTTTTCATCTTCTTCAGTCTCTTTCCAACCCTTCTCTTGTTCTTCTCATTTCTTCCTTCCCAGCTGTTTCCAATGCATATATATATATATATCAGAGTGCAAAATATATATATATAATATATATATATATATATATATATATATATATATATATATATATATATATATATATATATATATATATATATATATATATATATATATATATATATATATATATATATATATATATATTATATATATATAAATAACCTCTAGAAGAGCCATAATCCATATCTAAACAATAGCTACAGGGAAAAAGGAATACATTGTTGAAGTCCTGGTAAAATTTTAGTGCGAAAAATGTATATATATATATAAAAATATCTCAAAAACTACAATAGATAGGGAAAAGGGAATACATTTTTGGAACTTTGCACAAGTTTTAAGGAAATAAAAATTAAAAAAAATTGGCTATTTTTTGGGGGAAAGCCTTGAGTTTATAGATTATAGTATATATATATATACATATATATATATATATATATATATATATATATATATATATATATATATATATATATATATATATATATATATATATATATATATATATATATATATATATATATATATATATATATAGGTGGCGGGGGACATATATATATATATATATATATATATATATATATATATATATATATATTATTTGTAATGGTATTACACG
>JABUQX010043659.1:0-2500 GCA_015478945.1 Trachelipus rathkii | reverse complement strand
ATTGTAATTAAGATCTATACCTCTTATTCCAGACCATAGTCCCACCACTATACATTAAAACGGTAACAACATACCCTCATGTAAGACCCTAGCGCACTCAACACTTAGTCCCTTTACATCCACCAACGATTTAACTGGACCATCCACCTTAGTGCCATTCACAATTTTCCTTCTACACTCTGCATCATCTGCTTCCTTTTCATTCAACATATATCCTAAATATTTAAATTCAGACACTTTTTCCAGCTGCTCACCATCTAACATAACTTCACACTGAGGTCTGTCCTCACTCACAACCATAACCTTACTCTTATCTACGTTTACTTTCAAACCCTTTCTTTTACACACCCTAAAAAATCTCTCTACTAGTCCTCTCAAACACTCTTCAGATTCGCCACACAAAACCAAATCATCCGCATATATTAGGTAGGGAATACTCCATTCTCATAAATTCTTCATCATTCTAACTCTATCCCTTGTCACCCCTACCTCTAATTCTTTCATAACCTCATCCATATACAGATTGGATTACCAAGGAGACATACCACATCCCTGTCTCACTCCGCTATTAATATAAAAGCAATCACTTCCGACTTATTTATTATACACACGATTCACTTTCGCCATACATACTTTTGATTCTATTCAGAAGCTTACCACCAACACCATATATCACTAACACCTGCCATAGATTCCCTATTAATCCTATTATACGCCTGTTGCAAATCCATAAATCCTAAATATTAATTTATTTCTATCCCTCCTCATTATCCCAACTATTTGTTTCAATGTACAGATTTGATCCGCACATATCCTTCACCACTTCTAAACGCACCTTATTCCTTCCCCAAATTAGTTCTTCACTCATTCGACGCACTCTTTCACCAAAATATCAACATATATCTTCCTACAACACTCAATAAACTAATTACCTATGTAATGCTTACAGTTACCTTTTTCTCCTTACCCTTATATAAAGGTACTAATATTGGCCTCCATCCCTCTGAACTATACCCTTCATAAACGTTTTGTTATACAACTTCCAAATCCAATGAATCACCATCTTGCCTATATATATATATATATATATATATATATATATATATATATATATATATATATATATATATATATATATATATATATATATATATATATATATATATATATATATATATATATATATAGGCCTATATAATATGGTTTTGTGAGGTGAATCTGAAGAGAGTTTGAGAGGATTGGTAGAAAGATTTGGAGGGTGTGTAAAAGGATGGGTTTGAAAGTAGACGTAGATAAGAGTAAGGTTATGGTTACGAGTGAGGACAGTCCTCGGTGTGAAGTTATGCTAGATGGTGAGCAGCTGGAACAAGTGACTGAGTTTAAATATTTAGGATATATATATATGTTGGACGAAAAGGGAACGGATGATGCCGAGTGTAGTAGGTAAGTTGTGAATTGCAGGAAGGAGGCTGGTGCAATTAAATTCTTGGTGGATGTAAAGAGACTAAGTCTTGAGTGCGCTAGTGTCTTGCGTGATGGTAAGTTGTTACCTGTGTTAATGTATAGTAATAAGACTATGGTCTGGAATAAGAGGTATAGATCTAAAGTACAATGTGTTCAGATGGACAATCTTAGGGGCGTGTTGGGTGTGAGAAGAATTGATAAAATGAGGAATGAACGTATTACAGAGTTGTATGGTATGAAAGAAGGGATAAATGAGAGAATAAATGAAAGTATGTTTAGATGGTTTGGTCATGTGGAAAGAATGGATGATAGTCGGTTGGTTAAGCGAATGTATAGTGGTGAGTGTGTTGGGAATCGACTGGCTGGGAGACCGAAGAAAAAGTGGATTGAGTCAGCAAAAGAATGTCTGGAGTAGTGAAATGTGAGTTTGGCAGGGGCGAGAAAAAGTGCATAATAGGAGTAAATGGCAGGGTTTTTGTGAGGGTGTATGGTTGTGGCCCACCTGGGCCAAGGGATGAACCCCACATTGGCTAGATGCCATAATGAGGGTCCGTCGCGGTCCCGTGAACCTCTAGGGTGGATTTTCTGTGCGGCGAGTTTCCACTAATAGGTATAAAAGGGAGGTAAGGCTGGGCTTTCTTTTCGACTTGTGTCATATTCTTCTACTACTTTTCTGTTTCCGGTACATGTTACGCACCTTACCCCCAGTCTTGGGAAAAAAAGGTGGTTGATGATGATGATGATGATGATGATATATATATATATATATATATATATATATATATATATATATATATATATATATATATATATATATATATATATATATATATATATATATATATACGGTATATATATATATATATATATATATATATATAGTATATATATATATATATAAATATATATATATATATTTATATATATATATATAAAAATGTTTATATATATATATATATATATATATATATATATATATATATATATATATATATATATATATATATATATATATATATATATATTTATATATATT
>JABUQX010043658.1:27500-31206 GCA_015478945.1 Trachelipus rathkii | reverse complement strand
TAGTTATTCTTTAAAATACAATTAAAATATAAATTTCATTAACTAGATCTAAAATTTTATTATTATTATTATTATTATTAATTTTTATATATTAGTTATTATTATGATTATTATTGATTATTATTATTATTATTATTATTATTAATTTATTATTAGTATTATTTATTTATTGATTATTTATTATTATTATTATTTATTACTTAAATTCAGGGATGGCAATTTTTGGTGATTTTTTTGATTTTTTAAAAAAATCAATTTGTGCATTTTTTTTATTTTTTGATATTTTTGATTTTTTGGCATTGTAAGCGATCACGCGAAATAGTAAATTAGCAGGTTACAAAATTATATTATATCGCGTACGTTAAGAATCTGAAAAAATAAAAAAAAAAACAAAAAATTCAAAAAAATCACCAATTGATTTTTTTTAAAAAAATCAAAAAAATCACCAAAATTGCCATCCCTGATTATAATAATAATAATACTAATAAAATAATAATAATAAAATAAAAAAAAAATAAATAATATAATAATAATAATAATAATAATATAATTAATAATTAATAATAATAATATTAATTAATAATAATATAATAATATAATAATAAAATCGAAAATTATAGCCACAACACAGAAAAGACTCAAAGAGTAAGAAAAAGAACGGACTTTTTTTTTTTTTTTTGAAGACTTCATTACATTGTGGTGAAAATCATAATAAAAGAAGTTTGATCAGATGAGGATGGACGTTGAGTTTTAATAATTTGAGATTCAAATATCCTACGATCAAGAAACCAAGAAGAATGTTGAAGGTTAAGAAATTGAGAGAAGACGAAAAAGGGGGATGTCGCTAGAGGAAGCAACCAACAAAGATGGAATGATTTGTGGCTAGACTAATAAAGCTTTCGGAAAAAAAAATTCGTTATGGATTCCAGATGTCTAAATTGGAGTCGTAAAGAGGAAAAGTTTGGTTTGGGGCTGTATATCCATGACTCAAGAGAGATGAATTAGTGACAGGAACGGAAATAAACCAAAGAGAATCGCCAAAAACGACCAAAATCTTGGTAGGACTTTGGTTGCCCAGAGGTTTTAGAAAAGTATATTAGATAAAAGAAAGAGATTGTCCATTCCCATAGAAAAAAAAGTTGATTGCAGACGACAAAGGAGACACGTGCCAGGTTTTAAAATATCGACCAAAGAAAGCCATGTTAGGCATCTTTGAAATGTCTCACAGGTGGAACTTGAATGTTCGTAAAGTTGTCTTAAAAAATGCTGGTAGTCTTGTGGTCATCTTCGAGGAGATAGTGTTGATTTTTTTTGTACGTGAAGATTGAAAGGATGTTAGTGAGCTGAGGACCAAGGTTTAGCTTATGTGGGCTTCTGTTGCTAAGGTATCAGTGAGTTTTGTAAATAACAAAGGTGCGTGTAATGAGGAATTTCAGTTGGATTCATAGGTAAATAACGGGGTGACGGTACAGGTGTTCTAATTTAACCCATCGCTGCAACATTCCCCATTTCGTAAGTACTGTACGGCCAGAGGAAGAATAGAAGATTAGTGTTGTAAGTATACTTCCCTTATATTATTATTATTATTATTATTATTATTATTATTATTATATTATTATTATTATTTATTATTTATTATTATTATTATTATTATTTATTATTATCATTATTTATTCTTATTATTATTATATTATATATTATTATTATTATATTAATTATTATATTATTATTATTATTATTATATTATATTATTTTCGTAACTACGGAAGGCTGTGCGTGTCGCCACCTGCACGTCGTCTATCGGTGGAGGACGGAGAAGTATTTTTTGGGGGTTTTGTTCTCAATTCTGAGGTTGTGCATGACTGTTAATAATTGCGCACATCACGCGCTTATGTATATTTATATGCGTGTATGTGATGCATATGCGTATCGCGCGCATGCATGTGTATATATAATGGGAATGGGAGAGACGTAATTCGAATTCTAAGTACCTTCTACAGCAGGGAATTACGTCTATCATTACTTTAAAATTCAAATCGACAACATTCTTTTACTATCAGAAACCGTAGTGGATATTCAGTCAACTAATCCTTGTTATTGCCAAGTCGGCTCACACAAGTTGATCGCTTCTTTCACACATTTTGGCCGCTGTGATTTCGATCTACTGCATCTATCTATCTTCGACTTCCTTATGTCAATGAAAGGGCTCCATGCACAACGAGTTTGGGGTGTCTAAAGTTTGCTAGGCACCCCGGGGCAATGTGGAACTTCTGTTCCCTTGGGGACATTTTTCTAATGTTATGAATGAAAAACGGTAGAATTATAAAAAGACGAAAAGGAGAGAGGAATTGTGAAAATATATCTGTATAATGCATGAGCTAATCGAAGGAAAGATAAAGACCATATTGCAGATATATTAGTGAGCTCCCATTGATCAATTTGATAGCTTAGAGCAGTGTCCAGGAGAGCAGAGAGGGAGGTCATTTAAAAATAATCACCTCTATAATTATAAATAAACAAGCCAGATAAGGTTTTTGAACTGGTATTATGGATAAAAATAATTGCGCTATTAAAATAAAACAACTTCTTTCGGATACAACCAGGGCTACGGAGTGGATAACTTTTTCCGACTCCGAACTCACTCCGACTACATCATTTTAACAATTCATTCAGGCTCCAACTCCGCGTTCCAGGCAATTCTTAAAAATTACCAGCTCGGACTCCGGTTCCTGCATTTTAAATTGATCGGCTCGGCTACGCTACCTATTATAATTCCTTTCATTTACACTTATTAAAATCATTAATTCTTCTCGTACAAAACTTTGGGCTATGATGAAAATGAATGTATATAATGAACGTACTTTATTGACTTGAATTAAAAGTTAGAAAATATTTTATTAGAAAATAAAGATTTTTAGAAATTCAAAAAAGAATAATTCACTTACTTCCGTAAATTTTAAATTAATTCTTCTATTGAACGATGAACAGCCTGTATATTACGCAATATAATTTATTAATTTTTTTTATTTTTTAGGCCAAAAATTAGTATTTCAGTTTTCATCCTAAGTTTAAATAGTTCTTTCTTGAAACTATGAATGCTGAACATAGTATATAATTTTATTTCAAAACATCATTTTTTATTAAAAAAAAATGAATAAATTTTAAAATAATTTCTCTTTGAACTGCCTGAGCATGTGTAATTAAATTTATTCAAAACAATTGTTCTTAAAAATAAAACTTCTTCAATAAAATTCTTCTTTAACGATGTCCTAAGATCCGATTTTATTATTTTTAAAAAAGCAGAAATTAAGCTCTCAACATTCACTTTGACTAGGAGGCAAAGCTGTAATGTTGTAAGAGCATCTTGCATATTTTAGGATAGCAATGATTGCTTCTTTAACTCGTTAACTTTGATTTTCGGTCGATTTTCATTATTTCATCTAATGCCTTTATGGAAATTTCTACTTGTATTTTTTCTAGAGATTTTTTGGTGAAGGTCTTTTAATGGTAGACTGTTTTTTCACAATCACTTTTCTGCATTGATCCCATTGTGTGTCAAATTTTACTTATTCATCTGACAAGATACCACAAAGGGAGGATTCCTGAAACTGCTGAACTATCTGACTCTGATCCAGATTTCTTTTCGAACTGTGGATCAACAAAGATGGCCGACCAAAATATTTGTTTCAGTACATATCTTTCCCTT
>JABUQX010043658.1:7500-15000 GCA_015478945.1 Trachelipus rathkii | reverse complement strand
ATATAATAATATATAAATATTATATATTATATATATATTAATATATATATATATTATATATATATATATATATATATATATAATAAATATAAATATTATATAAAATATAATAAATTATATATTATATATTGTTTATTATTATATAATAGTATATATATTTATATATATTATAATAATATATATATATATATATATATATTGTTAACTTTGCTAAGTTATATATAAATAATACCAAACTCAACAAAATTGAACATAATACTTCTTGGAAAATATCTATACAAATAACTGTTAACACTAAATAAAGAAAATAAAAGTCTTACCTTATAAATAATTACGGCAACTTTAATATGCTTAGGACCTACCAATTTATTACCCAAAACAGTTCCTGGCCAGGCTCTACCTCGAAATAATAAATTATAATTACAGAGATCCTTTGCATTGAATCATAAGATAGGAGCAATTAATGATGGTAGTTTCAAAAATTAATTTGACTTTCAGAACGATATTGCACTGTTCTTTATTTTTAACTTAAGGAATTTCAATTAGAGAAAAGTATTACATAAATATTTCCCAACATAAACTAGGTTGGGATTATAGTCTAATTTAAGTAGAACTTGCACTGTTATATGCTTAACAATTTAAAAGTTGCATATAAACAAAAACAACTTTTTCCGAACGATGGTCACAAGTACTTACTTATCCTTGTTTTTTATAATAATATGATCAAGGAGGTTGCGCGATACATATGCGCCTTGCTCAATTGGTTAAATATTACAGGGAAACAATTGAATAACGTTTCTACTAAAATTTAAGTATAATTATTTTAAAAATAATAAAGTTAATAAATAAATTAATATTTTAACAATAAATATGAAGTTTTTAATTATAATTTTAACAATCTCCCCAGAGAGAGATTGTAGCCTTGGGCTACAATGACTATTTTAATGAGTCTAGTTTGGACTTAATGAGCTTGTCACACTTTAGGGCTGCTTGACGTTTAGGTCTACCAACTACTGCCTCCGAGTCATCAGCTGCTTTATCACCATTATTTGATTTATCTTTATCATTAGAGACTTTATCTATTATTAAGGACAATTCTAATGGATACAAATTACTTATTGAATGGTATAATATTTGTCCATTACTTTGTTTAACTTTAACAGTTCTTATTTTGTTGTCATAACCAATTACAACCTCCATAACTCTACCCATCATCCAGAAGGGACGAGGCTTTAAGATGGATTTTATTAGCACTATATCATTTACTTTGATTTTATTTTCCCAAGAGATTTGATATATATCAGTCATAGCTTCCCTTAGATCTAATAGGTAAGCTTCATACCATAGTTGTTTAAACTGATTAAATAATTGCTCTTGAGTATCAAGAGTGCTTTCTAAAGAACCCCTGTCAGGTTCCTTCCAGACTTCTTCATTTGCATCCTTTAAAATAAGAGAAGTATTACAATTCAAACGAATGAATGAGTTAGGAGTTATGGTTTCTAGATCACTAGCTTCTGATCTATATGTGAGAGGCCTGCTGTTAATAGCATTTTTTATAAAAGACAAAGTTGTTAAAAGTTCGAAATAATTTAACCTCTTCCTACCAATAACTTTATACATACAAACTTTCAAAGTGCGTATTTGACGCTCATAAAAAGACCCCCACCAAGCTGAATAATTGGGAATACGAATATGCTTAATATTGTTAATTTTGAGTTCATCCCTGAATTCATTGGACCCCAGAGCCCTAGACAAGATGTCTGCCCCTTTCACGAATGTTCTAGCGTTATCAGAGTAAAGGAAATCTGGGATGGTATATAGGTTACAAAACCTTTGAAAAGCTAGTAAAAAATTTGTCACACCCATGTCAGGGACTAGTTCTAAATGAATTGATCTTACATTAAGACATGTGAATAATAGGATAAACATCTTGTCCAGTTTACCTGTAGTCTCATTAGTCACAAATATATGACCAGTAAAGTCAATGCCTGTGAATTTAAAAGGCATTACTAAATTCATATGATGTTTAGGGATGTCAGTGCACTTAGGATATTTAAAAGCACGCACATTGATTTTTTTGCATAACATACACTGATTTAAGACCTTTTTTATTGCTATGCGAGCTTTGGGAATCCAGAAACCTTGGTTTCTAATATAATTTAATGTACTATCTAATCCCAAATGCTGCATTTTTTTATGAGCCTTCAAAATTAATAAGGTGGTGAAGTGGTGGTATCTTGACAAAAGGATAGGATTTTTGATATCATAATTAAAGTATGTACATTTAGATATTCTACCCTTTGATCTTAAAATGTCATCACCATCCAAAAATAAATTTAAGTTATTAACTAGGTTAGGTATTGCACCCTTTTGATCCGATTTTAAAAATGCAATCTCTTTAGTATATGAAGAGTTTTGTACTTTTTTGATCCAATATTTAAGAGCTTTTTTGCAAGGGTCTTCCTTAGTAATTTTGCTTAGAAACATAAACAAATAACTAGTTATATTTATTACTTTTTCAAATTTACTAAATTTATTTATTTCCAATATTTCATCAATATTATTATGTTTATTATTAATTACATTAGTATTAAAATTTAATGTAGCAAAATTACTAAATTCTGGAGAAAGTGAAAGCATTGGAAATTTTGGCCACCTCTCCAGATCCTTACAAAGCCACTCTGGACCATGTTTCCACATATTTAAATTTTTCGCAAATTGTTTAAAAGTTAAACCCCTGGTCAAAAGGTCTGCTGGGTTTTGAGCAGTTTGCACATAGTTAAAAATAATTTTTAGTTTATATTTACTTCTGATGTCATCACACAAAGTGATAACATCTTTTAACCTGTTATTAACATACTTAGCCTTGACCTTGGTTTCACCTGTCAAAAGCCAATTAAGAACTACTTGTGAGTCCACACCTATATTTACATATTCAAAAATGATGTTAAAATAAGAGTCTAAAATAGTGGATATGCATTTTAAAGCTAAAAGGACTCCTAATAGTTCTAAGGTTGGAATACTATAGGTCTTTTTAACAGGTGTTACTTTGGCCTTGGCAAACAAAAGGTTATTTTTTCCTTCACTTGAACCATATGCAACAAACCCATAACATTTAGCAGAACTGTCACAAAATATATTCAGACCATAGGATTCACTTTCATTCACAACTTGACGTGGAAACTCAATCTTACTCAATTCATTTAAATCCTCCTTCAGTTTACCCCATTCAGTCAACATTTCCCCAGGTAATTTTTCATCCCATTCTTTTTTAGCTTCCCAAACACTTCTCATTAACAACTTCCCTCTTACGGTAATAGGTATTGTAAGTCCTAAAGGATCAAACAACTTGGAAGTTTCAGAAAGTATCTGTCGCTTTGTACTACACGAGCTCCTATAACTTACTGACGACACATGCAAGGAATCCTTCTTTAAATTGCATTTATACCCAAGCACCTTTTCATACTCATTTTCATGCTCCACATACCTACCATCCATTCTCATACTCTCACACAATTGCTCACAATTACTATTCCAAGAGCGAAGTTCAAACCCACCCTGGTTCATTCTTTCAAAAGTAAGATGGTACAACTTTTCCAATTCTTTGCAATTATTGCCTGTAAAAATCAGGTTGTCTACAAAAAAATTAGAAGACAAGATATCCCTACACTTATCATCAGGGAACTTTTCTACATGATGTTTCATTATATAATGGAGAATGAAAGGGGACGCTGTATAACCGAACAGTAAAGTTTTAAACCTGAAAGAGATTAATTCATCTTTCTGATACCATAAAAAACAGAATTTGTTTTTGTCATATTCGTCTCTTAATTTGATAGACAAAAAGGCTTGTTTAATGTCACTAAGGACAACATAATTATTAGTTCTAAATACCAAAAGTAATTTTAAAAGGGAGTTCATTAAATCTAAACCAGCATAAGAAGCCTGATTCAAGGAAGGGCTGTCTTTAGATATTTTAAAAGAGCAATTAAAGACAGGTCTTATCTTAGTTGTGATCTGCTCCTCACTTCTTATTATAGGTCTGTGAGGTATAAATATATAATCACATCTCTTAAATTTAGGAATATTTACAATTTCAATTATATTATCTTGCAAATATTGAGAAAAAATATTATTATAACTTTCTACAAGTCCTTTTTGCTTAAGAGAAGAATAGACTCTATTTAATACTCTCAAAGAAATATCAAAATTTGAAGCAACATTTTTAATTTTTTCTTCTATCCAAGGAAGTTTGACATAATAATTGCCATCCTGGAAAGAAATATCATTTCTAAATTTTTTAATCATGATCTCATCATAAGAGGCTAGATCATTATCCTCTTTAGTAGGAATACCAACACTCTCCATGGACAACAAATATTCAAGTCCATGTTCTACTTCAGAATCATCATAAATATTATCAAAAGGGTGAAAATAACTTTTAATAGGATTTAAAATCAAATTTACAATGGTTTCATTTACTAAAGCAGACTCCTCCTCTCCTATCAATGGAGATTGCATATTCACTTTACTTACTTCTATGATTTGATTTCTGGTTAAAAAATTTTGAACATTACCTATAGGTATAAACTTATTTGCAATTTTAAAACAACTTCCAGACATTATATTAACTAAATTAAAAGAAGGAAGAAATTGAATAATGTCTGTGCCTAATAAACAATCTATGTCAAACATATCATGGTCTCCACTGTCATAAAAAGAAGAATCAGCTAAAGGAATACCATTTTTCTTAAAATTTTCAACCGCTTTATTCATGCCGTGAATTCTATAATTTAAATTTAAATCATTGTCAATGAGGAAAGGCATGCTAAAAACTTCCCGATCATTAAATTGTAAACCCAATAACAGTTGCTGAAAAATTCGCTGTTTTGCACCAATGAAAGTTTGAATATTGTACTCTAATTCATGTAAATTATCAAAATTATTAATTAAACCTGTCATGGCATTTTTAGATATGTAAGAGCGTTGACTACATGTATCTATTGCTCCTCTTACTGTAACCTTTTTGTTGCCTTTAAAGAGTTGAAAGGAAATTGTTGGCAACAAATACACTTTATCCACATTTTGTTGGAAACTTATACATAAGGAGCTAACAGACTCATTTTGCTCATTTGGGATATCATTGGGACAAAAAGCTGTTATATGGGAATTAGCTTTACACTTAAAACAATTAAATCTTAATTTATTTTTAATACCATAACATTTTTCAGGCACATGACCCAAACCTCCACAATGATGACACATGTTTAGCTCTTTGGCACGTTTTATACGCTGAGGCACTGTTGGATACTTGTCACATAAATAGAGAGGATGATTTTTTAATTGACATAGCTTACAAATTGCAGGGTTGTAAGTTTGAGTTTTTATTTTATTATTTACATACATTTTAGAATCTTTACTATTATTGACAGTTTTAAAATTTTGAAGAGTACTAGATTTAGGAGATTTAGTAGCTTGAAAAACTTTATTTACTTTAGCTTTGGTTGATACATCCTTCCTATTTTGGGACAAAATACTTAAAGTATTAATAACCTCATTATAATGATCAAAAATTTGTACCAAAGTAGGATAATTATTTGTAATTTTATGTATTAATTCACTTTTAAACACTTTAGGCAATTTTTGAAATATTATATTACTCAAGAGTAGACTTCCAGGTGTATCAGCTTCTAAAAAGTCTACTTCATAACTCTTAAGTTCATAAATCATTGACCTAAGTTCATTTATATACACTTTCAATTTCAAAAAGCCTTCATCATAGCCTTCATCAACCTTAAGATCTAAAATATTATTTATATTTTCATTAATTATGAAAGGCCTATCAAGAAATTCTTTCTTTAATAACCTTAAGGCTATGTCATAGTTTTCATCTGTAATAGACAGATGGCTTACTACTTTAAGAGCATAATCCTTTAAAAAACTAATTAAATAAGTAAGCCTTACTGAATTGGTTAAATTACTCCTATTACCGATTAAATTATTAAATTTATTAAGGAAATTGGAAAAAAGTAATTTATTTTTTCCCAATCCATCAAATACTTCGCACTGCAACTGAGGCAGTTTAGAATCATTTATATTAACCTTATTTATTAAATCCAAAAAATTATCAGTATTTACACTCTCATTTATTTTTACAATTTCTTTAGGAAAATATTTTTCTAAGGACAATAACTCAGCTGACAACTCAAAATGGTAATCTACTTGACCTTCAAGCTCAGAATTAAAATAAGAAGGATCTAAATTATCTACATTATTATCAGACAACAGTATGACAATCTCATCATCCAAACTTTTAATAGAATAGACTTCTTTCTCAATATCAGTATTTACAGCTCTAAATAGAGGCTCTGTTAATTTATTTTCATTACCAAAAGCAGTTAACTTTTTTAAATTATTAGTAATTTTTGCTTTAGAAATAGCTCTTTTTCTTATCAAAGCTTTAACAGAAGCTTTACAAGAGCTTAAAGCTTGAGCTTCTTCATCAGTTAGGCCCATAATTTTGATTAGGTATATCAACTTAGCCTATAATAAAATTTACTATTTGTAGCATAATTTAATTACTGTACCTTAATATTAATAATTTTCCCAACCAATAAATGAAATCCAAATTCATTAAATAGGCAGCTTTATAATTTTCAATAGCTATAGCCTATTCGCACGCATGTAGCCTACTGCTTGTAAACAAACTTAATTTCTAATTTTAGCATAAATTTGCTTTAATATATGATTATTATAAACTATCCTTTCACCAATTACTAACACTATCACTTTTTTTCATATATTTACACTAGAAATGCTTAAAATCCATTTCAATTTAACAAAATTCACACTTAAATTTACATTTAGCTTTCGTGAATAATTTATAATATCGATATGTAATCGATATATCGATACATACTCGATACAAATATTGAACAAGGCAATATCGCTCCACTATCGATATTGAAAATATCGATCTTTCTAAGAACAATACGTCACAGTATAAATATGAATATTTCTACTATGAATACGTAATGCAATTTTTCGATACGAAAATAGAAACTTTTTCTGAGTTGAAAATTAATTTTTGAAATAAAAAATATATGTTAACTTTGCTAAGTTATAAATAATACCAAACTCAACAAAATTGAACATATACTTCTTGGAAATAATATTTAAAATAAAACTGATTAACACTAATAAAGAAATATAAAAGTGTCTTACCTTATAAATAATTACGGCAACTTTAATATGCTTAGGACCTACCAATTTATTACCCAAAACAGTTCCTGGCCAGGCTCTACCTCGAAATAATAAATTATAATTACAGAGATCCCTTGCATTGAATCATAAGATAGGAGCAATTAATGATGGTAGTTTCAAAAATTAATTTGACTTTCAGAACGATATTGCCCTGTTCTTTATTTTTAACTTAAGGAATTTCAATTAGAGAAAAGTATTACATAAATATTTCCCAACATAAACTAGGTTGGGATTATA
>JABUQX010043656.1:67500-69444 GCA_015478945.1 Trachelipus rathkii | reverse complement strand
AGAAATGGATTTTGTTAAAAGAAAGTTTCTTAAAATTTATATAATATGAACGTTAATTCTCTTCATAAGGTAATTTATGTAAATATTCATTGGGTAATTTATGTTAAAATATCATTTGTCATGAAGTTTGCACGCCACATCTCTTTTGTTCAAGTCGTTTCTTTAACTGAAAAGGTTCAGTTTTGACTCGCAATGAACGAAATAGAAATTAATAACAGAAAATATTCAAAGATCTTCGTTTGGAGGGTAACTCAACTAATTTGCTTTTCAAATGAAGTTGAAAATAAAAAAGTCAAAAATTTACACTACCCCCTCTTTAAAATTCAACTTCTTTTGGAAAAAACAATGATATTCTACGGATTACTTTAGACTTGTTCTGGTATAAACAAAAATAAATCTATTTGAATTATATAACTTTCATCATTTCAATAATATAAGAATAAAACTTTAGCAATGAAATATTTTATCAATTCTTAAAATTATAGTTACATATTTACAATATCTTTAATCAAGAACGAGACACTAATAAAATGTTAAGAAATTACATTAAAGCAAACAAAGTTACTAAACGTATTCCCGATAGTGGTTTCGCAAAGTCATAAAACTTCTGCTAGTATTTCTTTCAGATTACAACAATATCCTTCTTCTCATTACTTAATTAAATTCCTCTGGTATTAATGGCTGTTCCTAAAAAGGGTCTCAAAAAATCTAATATCCATGATTTCTTTTATAAAAAAATCAAGTAAAAATAAAACTTTTAATTAGTTCAATCATTATTCAACAGCAATAAATAACAAAAAAAAATCAGTTGTCCCGAAGTAGAATGCAGAAGCAAAGTGTTCTACTCACTCACCACCTAGTTCTTTTCAGCGGATTTACAATAGCGTTTCATAGGAAATCTAACTATTTTGATCTTAACCGGTATTTCAATTCAATAATATTCACATTTTCCATAATTAGACTGTAATCAATCTTTCAGCGATCTCTCTATCTCTTCAACATCTTTCTTTAACCTTCATTTTGCAAACAATAAGTTAATTTCTTAATTCACAAAATCATTAAGGATTTATCAGCATAAATAAATAAATAGGTAAGGGTATATTTCATAAGCTTTATAAACCGTTTTCAACAACTAATCCTCTTTAATAAATAAACTAAACAACAGTTTGCATGCCTCTTAAAATTCCTCGGAAATGTACTATAATAAATAACTTTAATAATCTTATAAAAATTACTTACATTAATTACTACATTAACTTCTTAAGGGAATGAACGATACTATTCTTTAAAAAAAAATAGAAAAAATTAAAAAGGAAGGATACGTTAAATATTCCTGATAAATATTTATGAGAATATTTGCAGATTTATAAGTTGCTGTTTTTATTATTATTTTTTTTATCGCTACCGTTCTTATCATCATTACTAATATCAATATTGCCATTACTGCTATAATTAGCATTATTATTCTTAGATTTACTATTAAAAAATTTTAAATGTTCCAGATAAAGACTTAAGAAAGAAAAGCTATTTACAGACTTACTATTATTATTACCGTTTTTAATTTTTATAATTAACATCAATGCTCCATTATTACTATAAAGTATACTATTGTCATCAATACCACTATATTTAATATATATTATATATTAAATATATTATATATATAAGTTTATTTATAAAAATCTTGAAATATTTACATATTAATATGCACATATCCATTCTATATATAAGCAAACAGGTATATATATTATATTATATATATATATAATAAGATAATATTTTCTATAAATATAATATATAATATATATATATCATATATATATATATATATATATATATATATATATATATATATATATATATATATGTATGTATGTATTGTATATTCTACCTAAGATCTTTGAAACCCTTTTCAACTCTCATTTCTTAGACCATCTGGGAATC
>JABUQX010043656.1:40000-47500 GCA_015478945.1 Trachelipus rathkii | reverse complement strand
TATTTGACTATTACCATACTAAAAAATTAACATCTTTGTATTACTTATTATTATCTGCAAAATCTTGTTATTATAACTAGTATGTTATTTGATATATCACCACACCATTCGCGGAAGATAAATAAAGATAGGGGTTTCAGCCACTACGAATGAGCAGAAGTACTTCATATGACTCGACGATAGACTTGGAAACGCAGCTCCACGTTCTGCAATTTAGTATTTTAAATTTCTTCTTTATAATTTTATATTTGTATTTAATTATCAAAAATAGCCAAAAAAATGATTTCCAAAAAATTTTGTTGCTCCTCAACTAATTTTGTGAAATAAATTTAAATGTTTAAAAATTTACATTTTTAAAATCCAAAATCGTAATTTTCTTTTTCCTTGAAATTTCCAGCCACCATGAATCAATCAAATGCTTTCTTTCTCTCTCTCTCTTCTCTTAAAATATTCCAATAAAATCTTCAAGATTCCCAGATTGGACTTCATCTCTTCAATAAATCACCTCTGAATAATATTCTTCTTTCCAATCTCTCTCTCTCTACTCTTCTAATTCCCTCTGTATTTCACTTCCCACTTCTGGTTTCCACTAGAACCTCATTCGAGAGTCAATCATATATATCTACTTATGAACTTATACATCTATCTATCTATAGCATATATATATATATATATAGCATATATATATATATATATATATATATATATATATATATATATATATATCTCTACATATATATATATATATATATATATATATACTATATATATTTATATATATATACCTGTATATATATATGCTATGCTCTGCTCTCCATGTATTTAAAACTTACAAAATATACGGAATAGTCTTTGATTTTTTTTTTTTTTTTAATATTTCTGGTATATGATTCTAACAGTCAATTTAAGGGGTGACGGACATGGTTAAAATATATAGGATTCAGTTCAGCGGAAAATTTTAAGAATGGGTTTTTAAATTTTTTTTCTTTATCTAAAGAATACCCAGAAGGCTAGCCGCAAAGATGGCAGGGTCAGAAGGGTCTCTCTCGGCAGCCTTCGGGAACATTGGTGGACTCCCCCTCGGGAGGTCTCAGAACTTACTCTCTTTGGTATTTGGGTGTGAGTTCCTCCGCCCTCCGGGGTATGAAACATCCCCCCCCTCTGTCCCCCGTCAGCTCAAGCCGCCCCACACTTTTTTTTTTATTTTATACACTTTTGATTCTGCTCCTGTAATATTGGTTTTGCTGTAGTGTCATTTTTTCAGATAGTTCATTTAAAAAAATGACTGGCCCTTTTATTTTATTTTATTTTACATTTTATAATCGCTTTATGCTGATTTCAAATATGCAATTGGTTTTTCTGAAGTGTCGTACTTTCAGGAGACTCTTTGCATTTTTAGAGCGTATTTAGCAAATGTGATTTTTAATAATTATTTAAATATTTCAAACTTTTGAATCATGTCCATCACCACTGAAATTCATTGTTTGTATCACTAACAATATATTTAAAAAAAAAACAAAAAAAAAATCAAAACTGACGGGGTCGTAAAACAACAGGGCCTATATATATATATATATATATATATATATATATATATATATATATATATATATATATATATATATATATATATATATATATATATATATATATATATATATATATATATAAATATATATAATATGTATATATATATATATATATATAATATATAAAATTGTGTGTGTGTGAAGTATCAAGATGCAGCCACTATATAAATTGTAAAGACTGAGCCGCCCTTGAGTATATATATAATATGTATATACATATATATATATACTCATATATATATATATATATGTATATATATATACCTATATATATATATATATATATATTATATATATATATATATATATATATATATATATATATACAAAGGAGAAAAAATATTTGGAATTTTCATTTTACTGGAATCTGTATAATTCCGGTTCAAATTTGTTTCATGTTTTGATACTTCCCCCAACATTGAAAACATATTGATTTATCTGTTTTGAAAATTTAAAGTTGTTTTAATATGTAGTTTCTTTATTTGAACTGTTACAACTATCGTAACGAACTAAGGCTTCTAACTTTTTCGAAATGTCAAATAAATTTTTTCATTTTGCTAGAGGGACTTGGGGGGGGCAAGGTGTCATTTTGATCCTAATAGATTGTACTTTAATCTATATAAGCGCCTTTTCCTAATTCAATATAGGAAGGTTATTAATTTTTTAGTCAAAGTTAACCTTAAAATTTTTATTTGAAATTTCCAATTTTTGTTGCTTCTGTGTAACTCACGAAGTTCTTCCTTATAACTGTATTTTGATCAGTAAATTAAGCTTATTCTTTGGTTGTACAATATGTAAGGATATTAGGACTTAACTAGTTGTAGTATTTATTGGTTATTTCCCTATTAGAGAAATTCATCACAAGTTTGTATGTAACGCGTAAAAAATTGCCATAATTCATAGATTTTGGCTTTCTTTTTTATTTGTGAAACATATTGTTTTGGTCAATGTGCTTTTGTGAAGTGAAAATAGTTTGTTACCTTTTTTTACATTATATTTGTAATTAGGGTTGTTTAACTAAATTGATTACTGGTTTATTGACGACTTATTAACCATTAGCAAGTATAAAAAGGCCAGACGCGCATGGTTTGTCACTCATTTATCTTAATAGCTGCTTTCATTCATCCCGGTCTGTACAGATAGATCTTCAGACCAGAATCATTTAATATGCAACTTCGAGTAAATAAATCTTTGGAAGGATCTTGCTCTCTAAGTGAGATCCAATTTCCCTAGTTTAGGATCAATTCATGCCAATATGATTACCTTTCAGTAAGGATTTGAGATTTTGTTTACCATGCAATCAAAAATCAATTATTTCACTTTACATGGTATCAGTCCATTTATAGCAAGTTTAAAGTGTTTTTGGCAATTTCTGGGTTATGTAGGTCCTAATGTTTTTTTTTCTATCCTGAAAAAATGATGAACCCTAGTTTCCAAAATTTTTGTGTAAAATCTAGTTAGGTTTAAGGCCATTTTCCATTTTCGTGAATAGTTAAATTATGAATTGTGGGTGATGTCATTAAAAATTATTAGTCTCTATGGTCTTATTGTTTCTTTTTATGAAACAATCTTGGCTACTAGTGGGAGGGATTACGATTTTCAGTGTGATTATTTACAATATTTTAGCTTTCATTTATCACCTGGTCATCACTCGTTATTCATTGTTTTGAATATTGCCATAAGCTATGAATTCAGCTGTGGTAAAATGATAATACTTCAAGAGTTCATTTTTTGTATTATTTGCCCACAGAAAGAATTTGATAGTGATAGAGCAATTGAATATAGCAAAGATTTTTGTTAGTTTTCTTTTAATTCTCTCTAAACCTGTCTTTCCTCTATTATCAATAAAAAAGTACATTGCATAAGCACTTAAATTCAAATAACATAATAATGAAAACCTCCACTTTTTTGTTTTGTTTTTGTATAATTACACTGATTTAAAATTTGCTAAAAATACTCTTTAAAGTAAATATTGCAGATAAAACTGCTTGTATAAAAAATTGCCAAAGTAACAGCCTCTCAAAAATCTCCGTAAACTACAATAAAACGGTAATATATTGATATCGTTCGTAAGCAAGAGATGTGTCGCCTGTGAGCCTGGTTGAAATTTCATATTATCAAAATATGAACGTAAATTCAAAATGGTAATAATAGGGTATTTTAATATAGTTATTGTCGTTTCTTAATTCAAATTGAACCAATTAAGGTTCAATTGTCATCGTCAGTGTGATAATTTATAAATTAAAATATAAGTAAAAATAAAGTTTCGGAAAAAATAAAAGAAAAGGAAAAGGAGTGCACTTGCTTCGAAGTCCATCAAAATATTAATCATATATATATATAATATATTATATACCTGCATATATATATATATATATATATATATATATACTTTATATATATAACATATATATATATATATATATATATATATATAAAGCGCCATATATATATATATATAATATATATATATATATAGCTTATGTATAAAATTATTTAGGAAATAAATATGTAATACTATAATTAAATATATTATGCAAATAAAGAGAAAGTTATTTACGATTAAATTAATCGAGAAATCTATTCTTACGGTCTCATATAGGAATATATTTGTCTAAAAATTAAGGTACTTATAGTGGTGGCGGTATTAGTGGCATGTAATGAGTAGTTATATTCCTCAGGGTTATTGGTGCAAGTATTTAGTTCCCAAAAGTTTGATTGCATCACTATATTTCTAGTGCAAACATAACTAGTCATCCCTGTTTGAACACTTGCTTGTCCAAACTCTTAGGTTAAAGATTGATCAAACTGGTCAATTAAATCGGAATAATATAAAATTTGGAAATAGATGCTCTTTTTTTTTAAAATTCTAATCACAAAATGATACCGTATTTTTCATACAAATCTTTAAAAAACGGGCAGAAATTGAAGTTTGTATTTTAATACAAATGGTATTTCAGATCCAGTTATTATTATTATTATTATTATTATTATTATTATTATTATTATTATTATTATGTGTGTGGTGTGTGTGTGTGTATTATTATTATTATTATTATTATTATTATTATTATTATTATTAATAATTATTATTATTATTTTATTATTATTATTATTACAATAATTTTTGCCTGGCTTTAGTAGAAATTTTGGAATGGAATTTCAATGACGTTATTTTTTTTATCTGTCATTGAGACTTCATTACAATTATAATACTTAAACTATCATTAGTAATATCAACAAATAATAGCTGTTAATAACACTTCGAAATAAATTACGATCAACATTAAAAATATATATATAAAGGTAAACGGACTTTCATATATTCTCTTACTGCCAATAAAAACAGTAGCCTTTATTGTTGACTTGTTTCTAGACCATTCTACAAATATTGGTGATCCTGGAATTACTCTCCCTTACATATATATATATATATATATATATATATATATATATATATATATATATATATATATATATATATATATATATATATATATATATATATATATATATATATATATCCTGCTATACTCATATATATATATATAGGTTATCCTTTGTTGTTTATTTATACAAATGCCATATATATATATATATATATATATATATATATAAAAAAACACATATTATATATATATATATATATATACCATATATATATACCACCATATATATATATATATACCTATTCTTTATATATATTATATATATATATATACTATATATAAACAACCTAAACATTACCTTTTTAACCGATCCCATACTTCAAGTGGGTCAAGCAAAGGTTGCTTGCTCTTGAGACTCACCTGAAGTTGGGAATATCAGAGGAATGAGCAGTGATTAAATTCTATTAAGCTAAACACCAGTACTATATCCCAACCATAGATACATTGTCATAATTTATAGTTTGTAACTGAAACCTAAAACATCTACCGACCAAAAATAGACACCTGTGATACAGGCACTTCTAATTTATCTTAAATAGACCAATGCGGAACATGTAAATTGTCATGTTTCAAACCTTAATAGGAATAAAGGCTTTGTATTAACCAATACGAAAAGGTGGTGACGGAGAGAATAAACTCTTTATCCTGAGCAATGAACTTTTCCATTGGCATGATAAAATCAACTCTTTTAGGAAGCGTATTAACACAAAGATCCGAGGAGCGTAAAGGAGTTTATTTTGCTTTTAAAATCTTGAAGTGGAAAATATCAGAAATCTTTTGGGATACATCGAAGATTTAGAAACACAATTGGAAGAGATAATATCAAATATCTTTCTGCAACAGGGGCATTTAAATTATTGGGCAGAAATCACTTTATTAGGCGATAAGCAGGTTTCAATGAGAAAACCAGTTGAGATGCATAACATAAATATTTTGTGGATTGGCGTTAGTAATAATATACGGGAAACATCAAAACTGAGGCAATGGAATCATGGGAATCAGTTTCATACCTTTATTATTTTTGACAGAAGAAATTGTCCATTTAGGTTCTTACCAGGCATTTTATCATAGGTGAGCATCGAAACAGAGAGAGAAGACAGAAGAAGGGCTGTCGGAGAAGGCCTCATTAGGTAAGACCTTCGACAGCATCTATATGGATGGATATTGCCAAAAAACTATTATTGAAAGAATTCAAGGAGCTCTAGACGTTTTATGCTGCCGCGCAGGATTTTCGAGGTTGGCTCAGGCATCTTGTTCTACGTCCAGAACATATGCGCGAATATCTGGGTCCACTGGAGATTATTGCCTTTAAACAAATGGAAGTTTGTGCCTGGATGAGTCTATTCATGAAATACACTCAAAAATATGCTGCAAATAGGATAAGGAATGGCGATAATCATACAAAAAGATATTGTCATCGATGGCGAAAAAACTAAAGTTTGGATAGAGACTATATTTTTCATCACTTAGTAGAGATATAGCTGCAAATCACAGGGTTGAAGATGAATGTAGAAAGGGTGACAAAGTGTCAAACCAACGTTATCACAATAATAAAGTAAAGAAACATTCTATTAAGATGACGTTATTAACAATTACTTTTTAGCAGATTACGGCCATAAAAAGACAGAACCTTTGCGAGAGGTTTTATTTGAGAGAGAGAGAGAGAGAGAGAGAGAGAGAGAGAGAGAGAGAGAGAGAGAGAGAGAGAGAGAAGTCACATGAAATAACATCTCCCCATAAAAGAAGGTTATATAATTCTAAACAAATGGAATAATTGACGGTCAAAAAGCAAATATTTACTTTGGGTTGTTATTTTTAAATAATTGATCAGGAAACAGCTGCAATCATCTTATGATTGATGAGAAAATGGTAGATATCATCATTTTGGTAATTTTAATTTAGTTACACCAACGTGATCAGAAAGCACTATTTCAGAAGGTATGCTTTAGATTTATCTATTATTAATTCACATACCAAAATAAATAAATGGGTTCTTTAACTGTAAATTTTAATATAATAAATTTTTTTATATAGATTTATGGTAAAATTTGTTTTTGTAAATAAGGTATAAAGATTTAAGTTTAATATATATATATATATATATATATATATATATATATATATCTTTATATATATATATATATATATATATATATATATATATATATATATATATATATATGCCTATATATATATATATATATATATATATATATATATATATATATATATATATATGGCTATTCAGTAGGATCTTTCATGGAGGATGTTGTATGGGTATTGTTTTTAGCACGAAGAAAAACGCTGACAGATATAGATCATGAAATTTGATGATATAAATTTAGCGTAGCGTGTTGCTTTAACCATAGCATCTTCTTTAATAATAACAACCCTTTATATCATTTATTGACATATTAGTTCTTTCATGCTCTTACTCAATCAAAAATAAATAATTGATATTA
>JABUQX010043656.1:20000-32500 GCA_015478945.1 Trachelipus rathkii | reverse complement strand
GAGGAGAATGAATTTATCAGGCGAAAGAAAGGTGCATAATAAAGGTGGACAATGGGTTATGAGAAATTTGAATTTTGTGTTACCTGTTTGAGGATGATCTTGTTATGACAAATTTTTATAGTGAAGTCATGTGATGTGAGAAACATTAGTTGATTTTCATTTGCAATTGAGTTCTCATTAAGTTAGAAGGATGACGTATCTGAACTCACTGACTTTGCTTAGTAGCATTCTTCTAATTCTTTTCATTTTCAGTTATAATTTCTTTTTAGTGTTTGAAGAGAAGGTTGGTGATGATATATATATATATATATATATATATATACTATATATATATATATATATATATATATAACTATCATATATACATATTTACAGTATGTAGGTACAAAATCTTTGGAGAGGTTTCTTGTATTTCACATTACTAAGCTGTGGAAGTCTTGGCTTGCAACCTATAGGTGACCCGATGAGCTCTTAGTTATTAAAAGGAAGGAAGAATAATGACATATTATGTAACATTAAAATGAGTTTCAGGACTTTATAGATATTCATGCAGCATCGTGTTGGATTGGGTGGCTTTCATTCATATACACTACTGTGAACCTGCGCCGATATATATTTTTCTATTAATTTAAGACTGTTTATCTTTCATAGAGAAGTTAAGTCTTACAATTTACAGATAACAAATAAATTAGTTTATGACATAAGCACTACTATGATTGAAAAATAAATTATAAGTTGGAAATAAATCTTTTGGGGATGAATTCTTTATAATTTTATAAATTGTATTTCAGGAATTTTTATATAACCTTGTTCTTATTTGATACAGAAAACAGAAGTATCAAATGGAAAGTTTTAATAAAGGATTTGCTGTGAGTGTAAGTAAGACGGTTATTCGAGAATTGTCTTCAAATAATTTCTGTTTGTTGAACTAGAAAGAAAGAGAAAAAATTAACATAATGAAATCAGGAGGAGATTAAATTAGTTTGAATAATAAGAAAAGAAAAATGTTATAGGTGAAATATGATGAAGATAATACAGAAGTGTCCTTTAAATAACATATCTATTTGAACTGAAAATGAACCCTATTTTATTGCCTGATAATCAGGGAGAGGGGTAGGATTCAATTGATTAGATATTAAAAAATGCAAATGCTGAATAGTTAAAGATGAAAATATTGTACAGTTTTCCACAGTAAAATAAAATTTTAAATAGCATTTGCACTTTAAAAATTAGTGTTTAAACAAAGTTCAAGTTGTTGCTATCTTTACACCTAGTAAATTAAAGTGTTGGTATTTTTGGGTCCTGGAAATTAAATATTAATTGGCTTGGGAAGAAAGAGTCAAGTTATAAATTGATACTCAACTACTTGATAAATATTAATAGAAACTTTTGCAAACAAATGGATTTGTATAAATGAACGCAGAAGTATAAGATAATAAATAAGAGTATGAGAGGAAGCAAAATGATGAAAATAACTTGCAAAGCGAAAATATATTTTAATTAAAAAAATGAAAAATGTTTTGTGATTAACCTGGTTAACAATTCTATATGGATGGCTGAATGTTATAATAAAGAGAACACGGAATATTTATGTTTTATATTATTAAACAGGTTCAAATGTGAACTATTCGTGAGAACTTAGAAGAATCGTGTTTTGAAATATATATATATATATATATATATATATATATATATATATATATATATATATATATATACCTATTATATATATATATATATGCATATATATATATATATATATATATCTTTTTTTCATATATAACTATATACTATATACGCCATATATATATATATATATATATATATATATATATATATATTAATATACCAGACATTTCAGTTCCGGTCCAGGCTCAGCCGGAATTTTGAAAAATTCCGACCGGAACCGGAATTTCTTATGAATTTTCCTTTAATTATAAAGAAATGTAAAAAAAAGTATTTTATATAACTTTCAACATTTGAGTACAACCACTTTCCTTGAACATATATGGAAAATCATCATCAAAGGAATATCTGGAAGTCCAAATATTTTAATAGTAAAAGGGAGAATCTTGTATGTACAGGGGAAACCACAAAAGAGCAATAGATCCAAGCTGTGAGATAAGTGAGTTTTGAGGAGAGTTTCTCCCCAAAAAAGATTTGGCATATCAATGACTCACAGAAAATAATGAATTTTATCGCAATGAGTAACCAGCCATTCACCGTCACTGAAGAGCATGGATTCATAGAACTTATTGCCCATCTTCAGCCAAAATATCAAAAGAAGACGTGGATATTTTGGCAGAAGATATTCCTGATTGGTCAGTAGCCAGTAAAGTGAACCTGACCGTGGCACTGGATATTTCTCTAACGGTGACCTGGATATTTTTCTACAGATATATAGGGCTAAATAATTCAAACGAGTCTTTTGTTCATAACTGCTCTGACACCAGCGAGTTTAGGACTTCTCACGATACCCAGAGTATTTTCTAAGTCCTCATTCACGATTAAAATCTGGTTTTGGAAATTATGATGAGATAATTGGGGAAATTCCATCTAACAAAATCACATTTTGATCCTTCAGGGTGCAGTATAACATGAAGCTTGAACTAATAATTTTTGGGATACACAGAGTTTTCTTGACATTCATAAACTTCAATTTGTTATTTAAGATGCCTTTCTCAAAGAACAGTATGATTTAATAAAGAAATGTGGAAGTAGAGGTGAACGAGGCAATCATTAAAGTTTCAATTAACTTAAAAGAATACAAAGAGACTTGGATCAACATCTTGCAAGCCCACTTATACCAATTCAAGATGTTAATACAAGGTGGAGTAGATTCTAGAAGGAATTGAATGTTTGAAAAGACCTCTTACAAGTTTATATTATAGAACAATCAATCGTTTCGCTTTGACATAATAAATGACAAACCTTGAAAGAAAAATTCTAAGTTTTGCAACCATTTCTCATGGTTATGGAAACTATAAAGCAAAATCAATTATATCATCAATTATTCTACATATTTGAGCTCTCTAGCATATCTCTCAAACTCTGGGGATAACAACGTTCAGACTTTCAAAGAGGCAGTGAGCATTGGGTTTAGATTTATGAATAAAGGAAGGAAGGATCAATGAGCCTTATCAAAACAAGATATTTTAGCAAGATATAATGGACCAAGATACAGAAGCATTTTCTAATAAATAAAGAATTGGTGAGAAAATGGATCTTGAAGAAATATGCAAATAATTGAAGGTCAGAAAGTGATCTGTAGTAGCAGGCTGGAAGAAGGTTCAGGCGATGGGTCAGCCATCCACCAGACACAGGCATTAGCTACAATGAACTTAGATTTGCAAGTACCTTCAAAATCATCAGGGCATTATGAAAAGAAATTACTGCAAAGTTACTTAGGTTTTATAAGTTTGAAGAAAGTGAAATGAGTCAGTTAGATGTAGGGAAAAAAAGAAAATCATTGGCACTAAAGATTGAAATTCTTAAAAATTAGTACAAATCAATTTCTAATCTGAAAAGAAGAGTGCCTTAATTGGGGGGAAAGAGAGAAGGTGATGACTAAATTTAAACATGAAAAGAAATTTATTAATATTACACGTGCTCTGCCTTTCCAGTCTCCCCATATATTCAGAGAAATTATTTTCATGAAGCAGGAAATATGTTGGGGAAAAACGTTTAAAAATATTGCCCAATACTGGTGAACAGTTTTACTGTAGATATGTAATCCACTGTATGGATGCTACACAAGGCTACTATTATTTTTTGTTAAAAGATGGGTTATGGGTTATGTAAAATAAATCCCTTCCATCAATTTTTTTCTCAGAAGTAGATTAGTAATTCCGGTTCCAGCCAACAGGAAAAAATGTCAAGTGGCCCGGAAATTACGGCTGGACGGAGATTCATTTTTATAATATATATATATATATATATATATATAACATATATATATATCTATATATATATATATAGCAACAATATATATATATATATATATATATATATATATATATATATATATATATATATATATATATATATAGCCATGTATATCCCGTGACGACTCCTTTTGAACAATCTTTGGTACTCTGTTTCAGAGCTTTCTTTACAGGTAATCAATAGTTACTAATGGCTTGGGGCTTGCAAACAACTCTATCATTTCATCATTTTCATTTTGGGAAGAAATGAAGATGTGATATCAAAGTGCCACTTTTCAACACGCCAACGTGTTGTTCATACAGAAAACACAGTCTCACCTTAGGTTTCACCAGCTTTTTTTTTTTTTTAAATGTTACAGAGAAAATCAGTGGAAATTTTTATAAAATATGAATGGTCTTTCCTTTTGTCCCTTACTTTATTGTTCAAACTGATTGTCTTAAAAATTTGTTTGGTTCGTAAACCAATGAATATTCCTGCTTATAATTAATTACCCGAAGTTGAGGCCTTGGTTGACTTAAATGTCTTTAAGCAGGCCTTTCCAAAACTAAGCCCATAACAAGAACTACTATGGCTTTATTTAAGCTAAGAATTTTTAATTCAAAGTTTGTTTGTGATTGACTCTATATTGGTGACTACTCTGGCGCTGCCCCATCCACTCACAGAAAAACAACATTGTGGCGGTCTTGCTCTAATAAAATGGCAATTATCGTCTACAAATATTTAACCGATTTTTTTATTCAAATTTACCAGAAAGTTGTTTCAATTTGGTGGAATTTCTTCTTTCAGTCTGGTTGCATATTCAATGGAACGAAAGGGAACTTGCTGCATTATGTAAGAACAATTTCTGAATTTACATTTGTGGCTATCAACGAATAGTCATAGCTGATCAGGAACATATTGCATCAATCAGGCCATCATTCTGTTTTTGCAGTGGCCATTCGCCCTCAGTTATAAGAGTTTACTCGTTTCAGTGCCAATTCACTGTATATTATTGCTTTCACAGGTGGTTTGAAAATTTCACTTGTAATTGGATACTAACTCAGATCAACTTTGTTTTTGAAATCATCCATGAAGAATTACTGGTATTTGAGAGCCATTCAGACAGCATGGCTCCGCCCGCACGACCTTGACTCACCACGTGAAAGCCCGCCCCTTTTTGGGCTTGCTGACCACGTTGGTCATTTTGACCAACAGTGACACACACCTGACCTTGACCTTTTTAAGGCCCAATTTTACTCAGCTACAGCTATGTTCTTATTTTTTTTAGATTTTATTTATTTATTTATTATTATTTTTTTTTTTAATTTATTTATTTATTTTTATTTTATTTTTATTTATTTATTATTTTTTCTTAACAACCTTATTCATTGTTTTCGTTGCGTTTCCTACATTTGTTTATATTGCGTTTTGTTTAATGTTTCTTCGTCGCAATTTTCAATCGTCGCCTTCGTCGGGATGAATCGCAAATTCATCTATTACGCCATCGTCAATGGAAGGTCGCGTCAAACGTTTTAACCATTCGCAGTCGTCTGCGTCAATAACGAACCACGCGCAGAAGTACTATTAACGAGCCAATAGCTAAGGTCTTTTGCGTTTTATACGTTGTAATTACAATGTCATTAACTTGAAACAACGAAGTTCAAGGCAAGTATTATATTTTACGAAAACACTTCGTTTTTATTAAAACTTATACCAAATATTTTATTGATTCTCCGAGAACCGCACTATATTTTCAAATTCAGCTTTTCTACACACACACACACACACACACACACACACACCTGTACGATGATTAGTACTATGATTTTTCACCGTCCCTTTTTATCTGTCCTTAAACTTCCTTACCACCTCAAGCCTTATCGTCTTCACCGATTCGAGTTCTTTCCGTTCATAAATCAAAATATATAGCCACCGAAAGGATACGAATACCCACCACTCGGGCAAATTTATGACCTTTAGTCCACACATCTAAACGTGAGATCTGGTAATGAGATATTTTGAAATCAGGTCAATTTAACCGTGCCGTTGAAAATATTAAATAATAAATAATAATAATAATATAGCAATAATAATAATAATAATAATAATAATAATAATAATAATATTCAATATATTAATAATAATAATAATAAATATTCTAGTAATAATAATAATAATAATAATAATAATAATAATATTATATATATATATATATACTTATCTTATATCTCATATATATATATATATATATATATATATACCTTAGCAAATATAACATATATATATATATAATATATATATGCATATACCTATATATATACAATAATATTAACTAATATGTATATATATATATATATATATAACATATATAACAACAATATATATATATGTATACTACCATAAATAATATGGGGGGGCTGGTGGTATATATAATATATATGTATATATATACATATATATATATATATATATATATATATATATATGTATAATATATGTATATATATAACATATATATATCTAATATAACATATCATACTATAATATATCTATAATATACTCTACTACATATTAACCTTGCCCGCCAGGATGCTGCGCCGAGCCCGATGCCAGGATGCTGCAACCAGCCTACACCTGGCAAGCCTGCACTAACTGTATATACCAAGCCTGACCTAACCTATTCTTTAAATACAACTAACCCTGACCCTAATATAACCTAACTAACCTAGTACTTCACCCTAGCTACCCCTCTGCTCCCTACTTTGCCTCCACCGCCCTTGGGGCTGGTCAGGTGACACAGTGCTGGCACTTTGGTAGGCCATCTGTGTGCTATGTGTAGGAACCTGACCTGTGTGGATCTGTCTAACCAGCTGACATACACACACACACACACACACACACATACACACTTATACACACATTCACTTACACACACACACACTGACACTTATACACACATTCTTGTTATACATTCACTATGACATACATTTACCATAGACACCCATTTACTTCCCATACAAACGGTCTAGGCACCTTGCCATTCACTATGACACTTACTCTGCTTTCGCTTGCACTTACATGTCTCACCCACAACATGCAGCGACACCGACAAACGCTTTGGTCTTCCATGCTGATCAATTTTTAGCCCATCTAAAAAGAGCTGAAGGCACTTAAACATTTTATTGAAAACATATGCCTTTGGACCTTAAAGCAGTGATGTTAAATCATTATAGAGGTGTTATTAACACCTAAAGGGATGTATGCTTTTGTTTTACTTTGTTTTTACTGCTTTATCATGTATTTTACTGTTTAACTTATATGTTTCTTCTTTTAACTCTATTATTACATGCCATAAGCAGTAAATCAGTGATCTCAATAGAGGTCTTACCTAACACCTAAGGGATTAGTATGCTTTTTGTTTACTGTTTTCTGCTTTAACTCATTGTTTTTACTGCTTTAACTCATGTTTTACTGCTTTATCTCATGTTTTACTTTAACTCATATTCATTAACATTACATATACCTTAAAGCCAGAGTAAATCAGCATCAATAAGGGTGTGACCAACACCAAAGGGAAGTTAGTATGCTTTTGTTTTTACTGCTTTACTGCTTTAACTTGCTTTACTGCTCTAACTTTCTGCTTTACTGCTTTACTGTTCTACTTTACTGCTTTAACTTTCTGCTTACTGCTTTAACTTTCTGCTTTACTGTTTACTCTCATATGTTTTTCTTTTCTTTCATATTCATTAACATTACATACCTTAAAGCAGTAATCAGTAGTCAATAGAGGTGTGACTAACACCAAGGGGGGATTGGTATGCTTTGTTTTACTACTTTGCACACTTTAACTCTTTGTTTACTGCTTTAACTCTGCTTTACTCTTTAACTTTCTTTGCACCTTTAACTCTTCTTTATGTTTATTGAGCTGATGAATAGCGCTATCATATATTTTTGATAACATTATGTTTTTATTTTGTTTTAATACTTTTATTTATTTTATTATTATTTTTATTTATTTTTATTATTATTTTTATTAAATGCTTAAAATTCTTTTCTTATATATTGAATCTAATTTACTTCGTCCTATTGTTATTATTTAGACACACACGGCATATATACATTCACTATGACATATACATTACTATGACGCCACATTTACCATAGACACTTAATTTTACTTATATTTTACTTGGTCACCACACACGTTCACTATGATGCATATACACATTCACTGTATTGACCCTTACATTTGGCCATAGACACTTAGTTTTTCTTTAGTTACTCTGCAGTTTTGTAGATTTTTACTACCTAGTTACAGTTATTACACTTTTACAATTTACACACACACACACACACACACACACACATACCTCTTACACATATAACGTATAATTTATTAAATCATTTTATGTTTTAATTAATTAAACACGTACATTTGTATTACTCATTCAAATATAATAAATTATTTTTCAAAGTTCGTAAGAAACTTCTTTAATAAAATCAATCATTATCTTTTGAGCAAGAAAAGAATTTGTGACTAACTTTGTTAATACTTTTGTTTTTGCATAAATTTTATAACTATCAAAGTTTTAAAATAACTTTTACTAAAATTTTATGGAATTTTATTAAAAAACATATATTTACGATACCTTAAAGCAATAAATCGATAGAAATCAGCAAGGCCCGCAACCCTCTACATCAAGCTATGCCACGTTTGTTCTATTGACTTACTGCTTTATGCATGTAAGTATAAAATATATATAAAAATAATTTCTTCTCTGCTAACATAACATGTATTTTATTAAAGAAATCATTCTATTGTTCAAAAGCTAACAATTATTCAACACATTTTATATTATTATTCATCGATGCAATAATATTTTAGTTTTTTTTTAAATAATTGGGTTTTTCTTTATGTTATTGTATTATTATTATCTATGTGTTGACAATCCATCACAGAAAACACAACAACCCACACTCCTTACAGATACGAAACTACCTCTCTCTGCAAAATGTGTTGAAATAACTACTAAGATCTAAATTACAGGATAATCTTTTATGCTGATTTAAGCCTAATTCCAGGTCAAAATATGTTTCAAACTGACCTTTTTCTGTAAAATGTGGTTCAATAACTATTATCCTAATTTTAGGCCTAAATTTAGGATAAACCTTTTTGTGTGGGCAGACAATTTAATCATGCCAGTTAAAGGTAATTCCCGGCACCAGACCATAGAATCATTGTTGATATTATTTGCCAAATATATTTCAGGCGGCGAAACGTAGGTCGGAAGAAAGATCCTTTATCCAAGCGAACAAAGGAAATATTTTTCCTTACTTGTGATTGGTCGGAGTTAATACTTATCTCTATATGACCTCGTGTATATGATTGGTCGAGAATTATTTTATTATCTTTTAAGACCCAAACTCATTAAAGTCATAGTCATTCAACTGATAGCGGTGCACAAGTTATCTGATTTGTATTAAAAGTTTTTTATTTTTACTAAGTGTATATCATATTTTTAATAAATACTTACATTGAGAATAATTATTGAATTTCACTAGAATGAATAATAATTAATTCTGGTTCATAAGCTAACCACCAGGGCTCAGCATAAGCCCCACCCGCAAAGGCAGCCATCCCCGCGATCCACGCCTGCGGTACCCGCAGGCCTGTATTCCGTTCCGCCCGCCGCGTGCGCCCGCGGGCGCAATATTTCCGCGTTCCATATGTATATATCATATATATGCTGTATAAATATATATATATATATATATATATATATATGCTATATATATATATACTATATATAATATATATAACTTTTCTTACTCTACCTATATATATATATATATATACTATATACTCTAACTATATATATATATATATATACATATCTGTGTATTATTATAAGTGCATCTGGGTGTGTGTGTGAGTGTAACGTGTCTATGTCAGCAATTGCATATGTGTGATAAAGAGATTATAGTGTATGTCTGTGTATAGAAGTGTAGTGTAAGTTTCTATAACGAGTGGTATAACTCTTATAAGATGAATCATTAATATAGGTGGTATCAAAGATGACACTCAAAGATGAGTCTTCAAAGATGAATATGCAAAGCTAAGTTCACCAAAGCTAAGTTATTAAGTTTAAATAAAACAGAGGCATCAAAGAACAGAGAGGCATCAGTTGAGGCATCAAAGCTGAGACATCAAAGTTGAGCATAAAACTGAACATCAAAAAGTTGGGGCAGCAAAAGCGGGAGGCATCAGAAGCCGCGCACATGGGTTAGTAGCTCGTGTAAGTAAGAAACAAACATGTGTGTGTGTGTGTGTGTGTTTGTGCGTGTGTGTGTGTGGCGCTGCGTGTTCAAATAATAATACTAAGTGTAGCTAAATGGTAATAAGGAAATAAAATGTTTTAATAAATTATATACGTTATATGTGTAAGTATGGTGTGTGTGTGTGTGTGTGTGTGTGTGTTATTGATGATATCTAATAATGTGGAGTGTGTGTGCATATCATGTTCAAATAATAACAATAGGCATGGAAGTAAATAACACTAAGTAAAAAATAATAAAATGTTTTAATAAATTATATATCTGTGTAAGTGAGTGTACGTGTAGATGTGACAATGTATGTGTGTGTGTCGTATGTAAAATCTATGTTTGTATGTGTGTGCTCTAATGTATACTCATGGCATGAAGTAAATAACACTAAGTATAATAATAAAATAAAATGTTTTAATAAATTGATTATACGTTATATGTGTAAGTGTAGTGTGTGTGTTTGTGTGGGTGTGTGTGTGTGTGTGTGTGCATAATGTGTTAAGTAATGTGTGTGTATGTGTTCCTAAATAATAATTCAGCACGGAAATATTGCGCCTGCAGGCACACGGCGAGCCCGAGGTTGGCCAGGACACCTGCACAGGTGGTTGGCTACCTTGGGTGGGGCTCATGCTAGCCCTGGTTAACATGGACAAAGTGAATTAATTATTATATTCTGAGTGAAATTAATAATTGTTTCATCTTAGTATTTATTATAAATATGATACAATTAAAATATAAAACACTTTAAATCAGATAAATGTACCATATCTTAAATGTATATGATTTTTTTTTTTTTTAAAATGAGTTTTGGGTCTAAAATAATAAACAATTCTCGACCAATCATATTTGAGGTCTACATAAGTTACCCCGACCAATCTGTAGGAAAACATTTCCTTTTCTTAAAAGGATCTTTCCGATCATGTTTCCAGTTTGGCTCTTATTTATAAAAATAATAATAACAATAGTTCTTTGTCTATACGGGAATTGCAGCCTGTTAAGTTAAATTAGCCGTCTACGAGGCTTATCTAATTGAAAGCTTTAAATTGCTAACTAATTCATTGCCACATTTACTACAGAAAAAGGTTTGAAGCTCTCTTTTAGGCATAGATTAGGCTTAAATCTTATCCAGGGTTTACAAAAGTATCTATTAGACTAAATAGTTATTTCAACACATTTTACAGAGAGAGGTCAGTTTCGTTCTGTAAGGAGTGCAGGTTGTTGTGTTTTCTCGTGATGGATTATTAAATGTACATAGATAATAATAATAATAATATTTAAAGAAAAAAAATTATTTAAAAAAAAACTTTGAAATATTTACGTTAACATCAGGTGAATGTATAATGTAAGTGATAATTATTTTCAATAAAGCTGTAGAATGATTTTAATAAATACATGTTGTATTATGAGAGAGCATTTGTTTATTTTTAATTTTTATACTTATTACATGGCTAGAGATGATGTAAAGCAGTAAGTCAATAGAATAAAACGTAGCATAAACTTGATCGTAGGGGGGTGCTAGGGGCGGAGCGCTACACAGTTTACTGGTTGTGTTACGGCGAAATATGTTTTAATAAAAAATTTCATAAAATTTTAGTAAAAGTTGTTTTAAAAACTTGATAGTTATAAAAATTTATAAACAAAAGTGTGATTAATATAGTTATCTTTACAAAGATAATGATTGATTTATTATTGAAGTTTTAAGAAACTTTGAAGTAATTTAGTTATATTTGAATGAGTAATATAAATATACGTGTTTAATTAAAACATAAAATGTTTTAAATTATACGATTATCATGTAAGTGGGTGTATGGGTAATATGTGTGTGTGTGTATGTGTGTGTGTGGCAATGATGTGTGTGTGTGTGTGTGTGTGTGGCAAATCTGTGTGCAAGTGTAAATACTTGTAAAGTAAATCTGTGTGATCAGCCAGAGTAAATCTATGTGATTATACTATAAAATAAAATCTGTGTGAGTGTAATTAAATCTGTATGTGAGTGTAAGTGTAAATGTAATGTCTAGCGGCTTAAATGTAAGTGTCATAAGTGAATGTATTGTATAAGTATGCGTAGATGTATGTGGAAGCCACGCATGTGTATAAGTGTAGAAATATATGAAGTGTCCCATGGGTACAAAATGTAAGTGTCATAGTGAATCGTGTGTATAAGTAGGTCATGAATACAGCATTTCTGTAGCAAGTGTATGTGTGTGTGTTTGTGTGTGTGTGTGTGTGTGTGTGTGTGGCATTGGTGTGTG
>JABUQX010043656.1:0-15000 GCA_015478945.1 Trachelipus rathkii | reverse complement strand
TAAATAGTCCAGCAAATTTGTGTGGTAAGAAGTAGTTCTGAAATCGTCTCAGATCAAATAACCTCTATTAAACTTCCTCTGTGAGAGAAACAATTTGATACTTCCCAAAAAAATCAAGAGAAACTAAACTACAGAGGACATTTAAGACAGAAGATTTGATTAGTGCGTTTACGAAGATGGTGTTTTAGTTTACCAAAAGATTATGACGAGTTGATAATAAAATTAACATTTTGAGAAATTAAACAACCTCATCTGCCCCACAAAAATGGAAGTAAATGTTTGCTGCTTAGTTATTTCAAGATTACCTTCTAGCATAAGCCATTTGCGCTTGTGGAACATCTATCAAAATGAGCAAAGTTGTAAAAAAGGTGTCCTCTTCATAAAAGTACTGTAGATAGGTTGTAAAATGATATGTAGAAGATAAATCTCGAAAACTAAAACGAGATTGGTATAAATGAGAATGTTTGAAGATCCAACTTTTAATATTTTAAAAGGATGAATGGTAGTGTGTTCAATTAATCTGTAAACTACTTTTGTGGACTACTCTTGAACTACTTTTGAAATTGCTCTGTCTGTACTCATGGAAATACAGGACAGGAAATCTAAATAAAGTTCACTGAGAAAATTGTACACCGAAATGGGAAGCTTAAAAATCAAAAGTTTTTACTCGTATCAGCACACACACACACACACACACATACACACACACACACACACACACACATTACACACACACACACACACACACTAATCTGTAATAATTATTATTATTATTATTATTATTATTATTATTATTATTATTATTATTATTATTATTATTATTATTATTATTATTATTATTATTATTATTATTATTATTATTATTATTATATTATTATTATTGACAACACCAAAATGGAAGAAATTAAGAAAAAAAAAATCTTTGAAATAATAAGTATTTTAAAATATTTTTGACAACATGATCCTGACTGATCGATGATCCGATTCCACCACCACCACCATTATTATTATCACGATTATGATCTTTATTTTTACATTATTTTATTATTATTATTTTTATTATTATTATTATTTATTATTATTATTATTTTTGTTTTTTATTTTTTATTATTATACTTTATTCAGAATCCTGTTCATTCAGGATCAACGTTTAAGGATTTGATTTGTCTCTGTTATTCACTCAAAATTTATCCAGGCGATGTTAACAAACAAAATTTTATGTAATTATGATTATTATTATTTGAGGAAAATTTTTAAATATCAACATAAAAATTTATTAAATATTATGATAAGCTATTAGGGCGTTCACCATATATCTTACAATACGCATTGTGCAATAGTTGTAGGGTATTTATTGTCCCACCCCTTCTAAATGCAATCAAAAATCTTCTCAAACTCATATTTCACTTGGGAAAATAGAATGGTAAGAATTATTATCGGTTTTGGAACAAGCAGTCTTTTGAAAGGGAAACTAGCAACATTTACCTGCAGAACCTTTTCCTTAGTGGTGAAAGTAGTTGAACTAATGACCAATCTTAAAATGATTATATTGAACATCTTTTGATTGCACAAGATGCTCTAAATCAAATACATGTATAAACAGATTTTAGAAATTTGTAATTGACAAAATATAATTGTGAGACCTATATTAATGACATTTGTATTTATGAAAAATCAAATGACACAGTGAGCACTAGCTCTGTTACATATGACTTAAATATTCAAATTAAGGGGAGGGAATGGGAAAAATATTTTCTTAATTTTATTTTGATAAACGATTTACCATTCAAAAGAGAAAAGCAAACTCTTCATTTGTATATCAATATCATTTGCAATATGTCTGGTAGATTTTGAGTAATTTCATCCCAAATGTCATGAACCAGCAATTACTCAACAATTTTTAAAAGTGAATTCCTGCTGAACTACAAAAGATTTCAAAACACGGACTTCACTAAAATATTCGCAATACACAGATGTTTTATAAAAATATTTTAAAAACATAGCAGTTGAGCATCAGACTTAGTAAAATATGGGATTATTTTTTTTCCTAAAACTATAAAGTTACATAACACAAAATTTTTTTTTTTTTGAACGTATCATACATCAAAATGTAGCTAAACGTATAGAAAATCGAAAACATAGGAGTAAACTAAACAAATGTTCGGCGGATTTTTGCTATATTCCAAAATATCAACTCTATGTAGAAAAAAATATTTTTGTATGATAAAGCCAAGAAGTTTTCAAAAGTTTGCTCATGATTAGCGGCGGCAAAACCGTTGAATACTAAATACTAATCTACATAAAATATGTGTAACTTTTAAAGTTACACAAGCTGTGAAAGTTTCAATGTAATCGGATAAATATTATAAATATTACATGCCACCAATTATGATTTCCTGGGTGTGTGCCATCTTTTCTTCGACGTCTTGTTATCACGACTATATTTATTCTCAAAATGGTGCCGACTACGCAGGAATCTGTTGTTTCCATTTTGAGTTGAATAACATGCATTAGAATCGTGACCGACTTTGTGGCATATTTCGCAAACTTTGTTGTGATGGCGTTGAGTATTATGGCTTATTTTATCCTCGTTATTACCAGATGCCATAGAGAGGTTAAAGTCTTGCCTTTTAGAACACAGGTTCTTACCTCTTGCTTGAAGAAATCTATCAGCGCGAGAAGCGATGTCGTTTAAACTAGAGAGTCCTACCTCTCTTAGATGAACAGCTAAGTCCTTTGGGCAACAGGTGAGAAATTGATCAACCACCATAAGATCGGTTAAACCTTGAAAGTCTTGGCTGAAACTAGAGAGTTCACACCACCTTGACAAATACGATTTAATTCGATTTAGTAATTGTAATGGGCCCTCATCTTCTTTGGGCTTGGCTTCCTTGAATTTAGCCCTATAACCATCTTCGGTCATGTTAAATTGAATAAGGAGGGCTTCCTTTAAGCTGGAAAAATCATTAGCTAAGTTGGGAGGCAACTTGCTATAAACCGACAAAGCACGTCCAGTTAGAAGCGCACTTAAATAAAGAGGCCATAAACTGTGATCCCAATTTGAAGATGTTGCACAGCTCTCAAAACGTTGAATATATGTTCATTTCTGTCCCTTTGATTCGGCGAACGGGTCGTTATTCGGTACCTTTGCCATAGTCGATACACTGTTAAATGACGGTCGACGACTGATTGACGGCCGAGCCCGAATCCAAAGTTCCGAGCGTTCGGTTTCTTCAGCTTTCCCCGGTTCATCTTTCTGGCTGGTATCTTTCAGCTTCTCCTCTTTCTTGTTTGAGACCTTTCAGCTCTTTCTAATTCAGTTAACTCTGTTCTCTTTTTGTTGAGTTAACTTTTCCGCTCTTCAGTTTCCATTAGTGGTTCTTTCTGCTCCCCAGCAACCTCTTTGTGTTCTCTTTCTTTGATGAATCCGAGACTTCCCTTTGCCTTTTTTAGGGCCTAATTTAGCCATCTGGGTTCGTGGATTGGTAGTCCATTATTACGTTGGTAAAGTGGGAGAGAGACCGTGAAGAATAAAAGAGAGGTGAGTATCGGAATCCAGCAAGTGTGATGAAGAAATAATGTTAAGTTATATTCCTTCTCGGACAAGGCCACCCAAAAACGTGTCGAGATATTTTATCGATGAGGACACGCGAGTTCAGTATCAATAAATAGTTTGTTGTCTAGGGGTTTGAACAATAATAAATCCTTTTAAACTTTGCTGAATATCAGGTCCAAACTTCAATAAGAATAATCAAAAGGTTCTGGAAGCTGTGTAGGTTTACAAAACAGTCAACCCCCCCCCCCCCCCTAATTTTGGAGAACCCCTTGAATATTTGACCTTTTGTATTCTACGGTCCATTTTGAGAACCCTAATTTTTGAGAACCCCTTTTTTTTTTTTTTTCAGATACGTTAGTTAGTTATTTTTGTATATCACTACCATTTTATTTTTGTTCATGTTCTTTCATGGCCCTTTAAATGCAGGCCAACCCTGTTGTTTTTTCATTGCGTCCGCTATTTTGTTTTATATTGCGTTTTGTTAATTTATTTTCACTTTCGGGCGAATGTAAATTCATAATATTTAACCGCGCTTTAAGTGCGGGAATGGAAGTAATTAGGGCAGGAATCGATGGCGTCATTGTCGTTTTTTTTTTTCCGCAAACTGAAAGCCCTGTTTTTCTATAACTCATATCCACCGAATGGCATCCAGGACCGTCATCACCATTACAGTTTATCCCCATCATACGCTGTTCAATTCACCGTACTCCTGTATGCCCATTACATTCACCGTGACTGTTTTATCTGTCTGTGCTCTCCAAGGAGGTATTCCCAATCCCCTATACCATAGTTTTCATATATATATATATATATTTGTGACCAAGTATATATATATATATATATATATATATATATATATATATATACATATATATATATATATATATATATATATATATATATATATATATATATATATATATATATATATATATATATATATATAGTTGCTCTTGTACTCTTCTGGAAGGTTTCACAGGTATCCTGAACCCCTTGGGCCCTCTTTAAGGAATGGTCACCACATGTCATTTTATACTACTACTTAGCCATTGTATATGCACAGACGTTTGCGCATACATGTATATGCACATGCGCTTGCGCATAACATCTTCTATCTTCTGATGCGAATCATCCCACCCACAAGAATGAACAAAGGAATTGTGGGAATTTAAAAAATGTGACCTATACCAGTCACTAACCGAACTGGAACTCGACCCGTAGCCTCTTAAGGAAGTGTATTGGACTTAACTAATTGGGCTCCGTCTGAATGCCCTTTAATATATAAACAAATGTTACTTATATATAAATCATTTTTATACATATCAAAAATTTGGAAATAGCTATTTCTATATAAAAAATTTAGAAAAACCGTATCTCTATTTTTGTATTTTATATATATATATATATATATATATATATATATATATATATATATATATATATATATATATATATATATATATATATATATATATATATATATATATATATATATAGAGAGATATAGATTATATATATATATATATATATATATATATATATATATATATATATATATATATATATACAACGAGAGAGAGAGAGAGTAAAATCGCTATCATCCATACACACACACATACATATAAACATACTTACACACTCACACATACACACACACACCCGTTACGCTACTTATACACACACACACACACACACCCGCTAGGCTACTTATACACACACACATACACCCACCCATAGACACTTACACTCACATCTGCACCTACACACACATGCCTAGACACATACACCCACCCTATATACACACACCCACCCTTACCGACCCTGCCATGGATACATACACCAACCCTAGCTCACACCTACACCCACGTCTACACACACTATGACACTTATGCACACACGCACACCCGCTAGGCTATTTATACACACACACATACGCTAGGCTTTTTATACACACATACACCTACCCATAGGCACTTACGCTCACACCTATACCTACACACACAAGCACACATACCTAGACACATACATCCACCCTTGATACATATACCAACCTTAACCTAACCTAACCTAACCTAACCTAACCTAACCTAACCTAACTCCTGCGGCGGGCTGTACACCCCATTCTACCCTGCACCTAGCCTCACCCCGCCTTGAGCTCATCCAGGTAACTGATGCCTAGCCTTTGGTAGGTATCTGTGAACATGAGGTCATGTAGGAACCTGACCTGTATGGATCTATCCTAACTTATTTCCATCCGTGCACACACACACACACACACACACACACACACACACACACACACTTATACTTATACACATACACACTTATACTTATACACACACACACACACACACACACACACACACACACACACACACACACACACACACACACACACACACACACACACACATTCACTATGACACTTATACACACATTCACTATGACACTTATACACACATTCACTATGACACTTACATTTACCCATAGACACTTACATTTACACTTATACACAAGCGGTTACAAACACACACACATACACACACCCACTTACACTTATACACACATTCACTATGACACTTACACTCACCATAGACACTTACACTTACATTTACACTTATACACATGTATAAACACACGACCAACCCTTTGGTCTTCCATGGGTCAATTTTAGCCCATCCTAATTTTAGGCACTTAAACATTTTTATTAAAAACATATACTTTACAGACCTTAAAGCAGTAAATCAGTAAATCAATAGAGGTGTTAACTAACACCTAGGGGGATTAGTATGCTTTTGTTTTACTGTTTTACTGCTTTAACTCATGTTTTACTGCTTTAACTCATGTTTTACTGTTTTAACTTATATGTTTTACTGCTTTAACTCACATATTTATTAACATTACATACCTTAAAGCAGTAAATCAGTAAATCAATAGAGGTGTTACCTAACACCTAGGGGGGATTAGTATGCTTTTGTTTTACTGTTTTACTGCTTTAACTCATGTTTTACTGCTTTAACTCATGTTTTACTGTTTTAACTTATATGTTTTACTGCTTTAACTCACATATATTAACATTACATACTTTAAAGCAGTAAATCAGAAAATCAATAGAGGTGTGACCTAACACCAAGGGGGATTAGTATGCTTTTTGTTTTACTGCTTTACTGCTTTAACTCATGTTTTACTGCTTTAACCTCATGTTTTACTGCTTTAACCATGTTTTACTGCTTTAACTCATATATTTATTAACATTTACAGATTTTAAAGCAGTAAATCAAATCAATAGAGGCACCTAACACCATGCTTTTATTTTTTACTGTTTTAATTGCTTTAACTCATGCTCTTACTGCTTTAACTCATGTTTTAATTGCTTTAACTTCTGCTTTTAATTGTTTTAACTCTTCTGTTTTAATTGCTTTTAACTCATATATTTATTAACATTATGGTTTTTTATTTTGTTTTAATACTTTTTATTTATTTTTTTTATTATTTTTATTTATTTTTATTATTATTTTTATTATTTTTATTATTTTATTTTTATTATTTTTATTATACTTAGTGTTATTTACTTCATGCCTATTGTTATTATTATTTAGAACACACATACACACACACACACACACACACACACACATTTACACTTATACACACATTCACTATGACACTTATACACACATTCACTATGACACTTACATTTACCCATAGACACTTACATTTACACTTACACACATGCGACACACACACACACACTTACACTGATACACACATTCACTCATGATACCTCTATACACACATCTCACTATGACACTTACGTTTAGCCATACACCCTTACATTTAGATTTACTTGCACTCACACACAGATTTACTTTTTTTACACTCTGGCTTAGATTTCTACTTACACCTCACACACACATTTACTCCCTTACACACACACATTACTTACACTCTCACACACATTTACACACACACACACCACACACACACACACACACACACACACACACACACACCCACACCCACGCACACTCACTTACACATATAACGTATAATTTATTAAAACATTTTATGTTTTAATTAAACACGTACATTTATATTACTCATTCAAATATAACTAAAATTATTTCAAAGTTTCTTAAAACTTCTATAATAAATCAATCATTATCTTGAACAAAGAATTTATTATTAACTGTTAATAATTTTTTGTTTTTAAATTTTATAATTATCAAGTTTAAAATAACATTTTTAGCAAAATTTTATGAACTTAATTAAAAACATACATTTTAATGTACCTTAAAGCAATAAATCAGTAAATCAGTAAGGTCAGCCCCAGCACCCCTCTACATCAAGCTATGCCACTGCTCTTGTTCTATTGACTTACTGCTTTTACATCATCTTTAGCCATGTAATAAGTATAAAATAACAAAATAAGTTCTTCTCTGCTAACATAACATGTATTTTATTAAAATCATTCTAAGTTTTTATTTAAAAATAACAATTATTCACTTACATTTATATTATTCACTCGATGTTAACTAAAAATATTTCAAAGTTTTTTAAATAATTCGGGCTTTCTTTATTATTATTATTATTATCTATGTACATTGACAATCCATCACGAGAAAACACAACAACCCGCACTCCTTTCAGATACGAAACTGACCTCTCTCTGTAAAATGTGTTGAAATAACTACTTTAGGTCTAAATTTAGGATAATCCTTTTTGTAACCCGGGGCGATTTAAGCCTAATTCCAGGTCAAAATATATTTCAAACTGACCTTTTTCTGTAAAATGTGGTGCAATAACTACGTTAGGCCTAAATTTTAGGCCTAAATTTAGGATAAGCCTTTTTGTAGACGGGCTAATTTAATCCTAATACCAGGTCAAAAGGTAATTCCCGTATAGACAAGAATCATTGTTATTATTATTTTATAAATATATTTCAAACTGAAACATGCTGGATCGGTAAGATCCTTTAAGCAGGTAAAAGGAAATGTTTTCCATTTTGATTGGTCGGGTAATCCTTATCTCTATATGACCTCGTATGTGATTGGTCGAGAATTATTTTATCGTCTTTTGAAAATTAACTTTGTTCTTTAAACTTGTATTTGAGCAGGTGTGTGTTTTATTATCTTTTAAACCCAAACTCATTTTAAAATCATAGTCATTTTAGCTGTTAAGCGGTGCACAAGTTATCTGATTTGTATTAAAAGTGTTTTATTTTTACTAAGTGTCTATCATATTTAATCTCACACTGATGAACAGATAACTTATCCCCAACGTAAGCAAGCAAGTGATGTAAGCAACCAGTGGAGCAAGCAACCTGCGTGCGATGCAAGCGTAAACGTATGTCCATGGATTTAAACGTATCACAGCGAACGCGTGCATAAGTACCATAGCAGTAATGGCGGCATAAGGCAGGTGACCCACGTATTAAGCGTAAACGTAATCGCCGAAGGCGACGCAGGCGTGTACAGTGAACGTGCGGCATAAGCACCGCCATGAACGTGCGCAAATGAGTGAAGCGCGCGGCATGCGTCCTTAAAATCATCACCAACAGGCTAATGAAATAACAACTAACTGGCATTAACAAAACAATAAAAAATAAAAATAATAAAAAATAAAAAAATAATAATAAAATAAATAAAATAATAATAAAAATAAATAAAAAGTATTAAAACAAAATAAAAAACATAATGTTAATGAACATATGAGTTAAAGCAGTAAAGCAGAAAAAAGTTAAAACAGTAGCTAAGAAAGTTAAAGCTGCTAAAACATGAGTTAAAGAAACATGAGTTAAAGCAGTGATCATTCGATCATATTTATTATCATTGACGTGTTCTGAGCGCTCTATTGATTTAATTGATTGACTCTTTGATTGATGATTGACGAGTTCATTACTATCTCTATTGTTCTTGTTCAAAACATATGAGTTAAAAGCAGTAAAACATTTTTTTGGGTTAAAGCAGTAAACATGAGTTAAAGCAGTAAAAACAAAAGCATAATTAATCCCCTAGGTGTTAGGTAACACCTCTTTTGATTTAATTGATTTACCGTTTTAAGGTATGTAATGTTAATAAATATGTGAGTTAATGGCAGTAAAACATATAAGTTAAAACAGTAAAAATGATAAAAGAGTGAGATTAATCGAAACGGCGAACAAAAGCATACCATCCCCTAGGTAGTAACACCATTGATTTTACTGATTTACTGCTTTAAGGTATGTAATGATAATGAATATGTGAGTTAAAGCAGTAAAACATAAGTTAAAGCAGTAAAACATGAGTTAAAGCAGTAAAACATGAGTTAAAGCAGTAAAACAGTAAAACAAAAACATACTAATCCCTTAGGTGTTAGGTAACATCTCTATTGATTTACTGATTTACTGCTTTAAGGTCTGTAAATATGTTTTTAATAAAAAAATGTTTAAGTGCCTAAAATTAGGATGGGCTAAAATTGATCCAGGAAGACCAAAGGGTTGGTCGTGTGTTTATACATGTGTATAAGTGTAAATGTAAGTGTAAGTGTCTATGGTGAGTGTAAGTGCCATAGTGAATGTGTGTATAAGTGTAAGTGGGTGTGTGTATGTGTGTGTGTTTGTGACCGCTTGTGCATAAGTAATGTAAGGGTCTATGGGTAAATGTAAGTGTCATAGTGAATGTGTATGGGTGTCTCACAGTGAATGTGTGTATGGCGCTATAGTGATCGTGTGTGTGTGTGTGTGTGCTCAGGGGCAGGTTTCAGGTGGGTGGTGGTGGTATTAGTTGGCATGTATAAGATAAGGGTAGGTGGTAAAGAATGGATGGAAATAGTTAGGGATCCATTATTCCCAAGATGATCCTGACAGCTGAAGAACAGATAATCCACCAGCATTGAAAGGACCACCTGGAGCCCACATGGTGGACAGGAAGGAAGAAACCAGGCGTGGTGGCCTCGGGCATGGCGCATCCCGGCAATCAATCAACGAAACGATCTACGGTCCAAACAATAACATATTACTTCACGCATGCGGCAGGCATAACCATCCAGCTGGCGTGCGCGTGCGCATACATCATAGGCAAGCGTGCAGATCTGGCGTAGGGTGAGCCAGGGTTTGCGTAATGTGATCCACGGCACGAAGGGTGGCATACAGGGCGGGTGCATGGTCCAGGCACGTGCGGTGCGCAGCAGACGTGATGCAAGGTCCGGCGGCAGGCAGTATTATCCAATGGTCAGGTGGCGGCACTACGGGCGAAATGCCGCAATCCGCGTGCGCGTACGCGTGATGCGTTATCGCCCATAATGTGTACGTGCGGCGGGCATGGACGATACCGGATTTTACTCCTCTCTCCTTTGTTGTGAGACATATATATATATATATATATATATATATATATATATATATATATATATATATATATATATATATATACATATTAAGTTATTACATATATATATATATATATATATATATATATATATATATATATATATATATAAAAATGAAAAATAGAGATGTGGTTTTTTTCTAAAGTTTTAATATGGAAATAGCTATTTCCAAAATTTTTGTATGCATAAAAATGATTTATATATAAGTAACATTTGTTTATATATTAAAGGGCATTCAGACGGAGCCCAATTAGTTAAGTCCAATACACTTCCTTAAGAGGCTACGGGTCGAGTTCCAGTTCGGTTAGTGACTGGTATAGGTCACATTTTTTAAATTCCCACAATTCCTTTGTTCATTCTTGTGGGTGGGATGATTCGCATCAGAAGATAGAAGATGTTATGCGCAAGCGCATGTGCATATACATGTATGCGCAAACGTCATGACTAAGTAGTAGTATAAAATGACATGTGATGATCATTCCTTAAAGAGGGCCCAAGGGGTTCAGGATACCTGTGAAACCTTCCAGAAGAGTACAAGAGCAACTATATATATATATATATATATATATATATATATATATATATATATATATATATATATATATATATATATATATATATATATATATATATATAAAAAGAACAAAAAAATATATATATATATATATATATAGTGAAAGGCAAATTTGAAAATAGATTCAATGAAAACTATGGTATAGGGGATTGGGAATACCTCCTTGGAGAGCACAGACAGATAAAGCAGTCACGGTGAATGGAATGGGTATATAGAGATACGGTGAATTGAACAGGGTAGGAGGGATGGACTGGAATAATGAGGGTGAGTGTATGTGTCTATGGATGCATTCGTGGATATTAAAATACATTCATGAGTTATAGAAAAACGAGGCTTTCGGATTTGCGGAAAAAAAAAAAACGCGACAATGACGATGACTGCGACGATTAAACGCGACAACGACGATGACTGCGACGATTAAACGCGACGAACGCGACGATGAATTTGCGATTCATCCCGACGATGAAAATAAATTAACAAAACGCAATATAAAACAAAATAGCGGAACGTAACGAAAAAACAACAAGGTTGACACCATTAAAAAAAGGGCCATGAAAGAACATGAACAAAATAAACTACACAAACTTAAAAATAACTAACTAACGTATCTGAAAAAAAAGAGGGTTCTCAAAAAATTAGGGTTCTCAAAAATGGACCGTAGAATAAAAAAAGGGGGTTCTCAAAAATTAGGGGGGGCAAAATAGGGGGTGACACGTACGCCGGTTGCTCCACATCCGGCTGGCACACACCTTCTTCGAAGGGTGCCAAAAATTACGGTGCCAAAAAAGCCTCAGGTAGGTTCCTGGCTGGGCAGCTCTGCGGCGGCACATCGTTCTCCAAAATGACTCTCCTACTACTCACGCGGGTTCAGTATCAATAAATAATTTCTGTTGTCTAGGGGTTAATACTTTATCAAAACCTTTAAAACTTTGCTGAATATTTAGGCTCAAGTTCCAATGAGAATATTTTCCAATAATCAGGTCGCTGTGCAGGATAACAAACAATCAAGATAAAAGCAGGAGTTTTACTCATAAGTAATATTAAAAGATAACCCAATCACAAGTTCAAAGATCCATAGTACGAAAAGCAAAAAGCCCTTATAATAATAACTCTGCCTTTTTATACTATTTGGCAGTATCTTATATATAGAAATTAACGAAAATAATAATATCAATCCTTAACTTGATAAGTCTAAAATTAATTATATACCTATCATCTTACAAGCTAATAAATTTATATTTCACAATTTGTCAAAATAAATCTTCTTTTATAAATAATAAAATTGAGCGAATTGAGAAATATTCTAAACTTAAATAAATAATAGCGAAATCAAAGCTAAAGCTAAATAGTTTTCCCAAAATTAAATAAATAGATTTGCGGATCTCAAAAATGCGACATTGTCCCCCAGGCAAGCATAATCCTGACATAAGCATATACATATATATATATATACATATATATATACATATGAGCAGTGAGCATGAGGAGAGCATATATGAAAGAGGAGAAAGGAGAGTGAGTGAAAGAGATATATGAGGAGGAGAGAAAGAGAGAAAGAGAGAGAGAGAGAGAGAGGAGGATGGATTTGTGGACAGAAATGGAATGGAATGGAATGGAGTGGGTCCTGAGCCATCCTCGTCAATTTGAAAAAACCAGTCTCAGTGATAACCTGGATCTGTGTCCAACTCATTATTATTATTATTATTATTACACATACACACATACATATTATTACATACATACATATATACATATTATTATCCTGATCCACTGACCTGAAAAACTGGGGTCCCATTGATCTTATTTTTACTATCCCTGAATCGTTCCAATATGCTTGTTTATAAATCTATTTCAATTTTTTAAAATTATTAAAATTTATTTTTTTATCGTAAATTTACTCTCTCATTTAGATCAAAATTCAAAAAGATTTTAGTTACTACTGAAAAAGACCATTTCTTTTTTTTAAAAGCTATTCAAACCTTTAAGTTATACGTCCTGTTTTATAACATTTATGTACTTATTAATTTATTTATTTGTAAAAAAATTATTGTTTCATACAACATAATTTCTTTTCTGTTTTTTTCCTTTTTCATCTAAATAAACTTTCAAAAGCTTCTTGAAAATACAGTCTACTATTATGTCATTTCAGAGACACACACACACATCATATATATATATATATATATATATATATATATATATATATATATATATATATATATATATATATATATATATATATATATATATATATATATATATATATATATCATGTCTATTATCTGCCTCCACCTCCATATACATATCGATTGTATGAATTCGAACACATTTCATAAAATTGAAGTGAAAATGCGTAAAGTCAAATTGAAACTTTAGTATTAAAGCAGCTTCACACCTCTAAAAATATATTATTTAAATTTTAAAAAAAGTTCAAATCTATGTAAATTAACTAAACTCATAACCTTTACTTAACTTATATATAAAGTTTAAATCTATGTAAACTAACTAAACTCTAACATAACCTTTACTTAACGTATATTTTATGTAATTTATTTTTATATTTATAATTTATTTCACTCTGCATTGTTAAAAAAACAAAAAACAAAAAAAAAAAAAAACACGCATGTGGCACCAAGAGAGCTTTCAACACTTTATTCGATTACGTAGATTTTAAAAAGAAATTGACTTGAGCTTAACTGGAGGCAGATAATCGACATGAGCCATATTTTTATATAGTCCTGTTATGTTTTACGACTCCGTCAGTTTTGAAATTTTTTTTTTAACATATTGCTAGTAGATGATACTAACAATGAATTTAAGTTGTGACGGACATGATTCAAAAGTTCAAATATTTTAAATATTTTTTTAAAAAATACATTTATATAAAAAACATTTAAAAAAATTAAATATCTCAAAAAGTACGACATTTAAAGAAAAACCAATTACATATTTGGAATCAGCATATAAAGCTTATTACATAAATGTAAAAAAAATCACAAAAATTAGGGGGCTCGAGCCGACGGGGAGAGAGGGGGATTTTCCATACCCCGTAGGGGAGGGGCGGAGGAACCCCCGCGACAACCAAATACCAAAGAGCGGGGGGGAAATAGTCCTACCCTGTCGTTCCCCAGAAGGCCGAGAGACTCCGACTCCTGCCATCTTTGCGGTTTACCCTTGGGTATTCCTTTAGTTAAAAAAAAAAAATTAAAACTGACGGAGTCGTAAAACGTAACAGGCCTATATATTTTTGAATTCAGTCCGTCACCACTTTAAATTGGATTGTTAGACTCATAAACTAGGCAAATATTTAAAAAAAACAAAAATATCAGTATCCTCGATTTGAGTCAAACATAATGGTCCCATATATATATATATATATATATATATATATATATATATAGAAAGAGAGTATATATATATATATATATATAGTGGAGAGAGATGGGTGGTGAATGAACGGGTAGAAAGGAAGGGAATGGAATAATGGAATGGAATGGAAGAG
>JABUQX010043655.1:10000-14611 GCA_015478945.1 Trachelipus rathkii | reverse complement strand
TATATATATATATATATATATATATATATATATATATATATATTATATATATATATATAAATAAATTATATATATATGGTAGATAATCCTACGTTTTTGACCAGGATACCAGCGATTCTCAAAAAGTATAGAGGTATCGTCTGAAACTTGGAAATAATCTGATTGAGGTATTAAGCTCGAAACCGACGCAGTTTTCGAAGTTCCGCTAAGATGTACTTAGGGGTACCCCCCGAGAGCGTTAGGCTCAATAATGTTCGCTTACGCCCTTTTGCGCTTCCTTTTTCCGAGTAAAGATTAGGCCTAACGACACCCAATCGAACAGGTGATCACCGCGAGTTTTGGTGACGTAGGTCACCCCTAAGTGGGTGCTGCCCCCTTAGCGCCAAGGTCAAATACGTCCTGAAAACCATGTTAGGCTTAACGTAGCAGGCTAAAATTTGGATGTGAGCTATATGATGACGTAATCTAAAAAAAAAACATAAGTTTATTTTAAATATATGAATTCATCTAATCAGAGAAATAGGATTCAAACATAACTTGGTAAGTTCATATAACTTCTCTAAAGGATTCAACACCCTTGTTGAAAGGAGGTAAGTATAAAGGCCTTCAGCAACATAAACGCATGTTTCGGCCATATTTGATTTTCAACAACACTCATTCTCTCATACAAGAGAGAAGTAAACTCATCCAAGTTGATAGTTATTAACGCACTCCTGTATACTGTATTATACGGGAAACCACATGTTTCGGTGTAAATATCATAGATTACACCATGTGCTATATATATTAAGTCCTCAAGTGTGTCAACATCGTTAAGATGCGATGTTAACTTCGTTTTATTTTAAGCAAGCTGAATATTTTAATCAGATGTTCGAACTGTGAAACCTATACACGTACGCATGAAGGTCACACAATCGATGGGTTTCCAGTAGTTGCGTACATCAAGGGTTTTAATATCGTCACACGACGAGAACACAACGTCTATTCTATTATAACCTCTCACACTGTCACCTCTGATAGATATTTCACTACGCATCGATCCATCGGATAACACACACTTATCCTCTACCCATGCTGCTGCGATGTCGATAATCTTGATGAATCCAGCAGCACAAACGAATAAAGGTCTATTATTTGACCCTCTGGCAGGAATACAAGCAACGTAGGGTCCGCCATTCGGTTTTACGATTAAATATAAATGAACACATCAGTTGGAATAACGAATCTCCTCGTTTGGAATATATCAACAACAACGTAGAGATGCGGGGATATGATTATCATCGTATCAGCAAAACAGCAAAAATATCCTAGCTGAAGATTAGAGCCTGGAGAGAGCATTCCTTGAAGGAATAAGGAGTCTTTCTTCGACCATCAGAAGAAGAGTAAGGAGCACACGGGCTCGAACGATACCATATCAGTTCAAAAAGGTATATATTCTCGTTAGACAACAACAACAAGCAATAACAATAAGAACAGGTTCACTATGGGTAATATGTGTATACAAAAGGAGATCTATACAGCCAAATTGACATGAAATGAGCTTAGACAAAACAAAATACAAAAAAAAAGGTAGTAATAAATATTAATAAATAATAAATAATAATAATAATAATAATTAATAATAATTATATATAATATAATAATAATAATAAAATAATAATAATAATAATAATAATAAATAATAAGAAAATAATCGGATAAACATAGCACAAAACGAGTTCTTTATATAATCAACGTATATATGCTAACATAACAATGTTTTCACATTATTAAAGCTAACATAGCATCATGATGAACTAAGAAAAAAAAATGTACAACTACAAACTTAACACAACTTACGCACTAATTAAAACAGAACACCAGTAAAGTAACTAGCATGGCATACAAAACCCTATTCATACATTTTCCAAGCATATCTCTAACATGTTAACGTTAATTTTACATGACACGAGTAATATGTAACAAAAATTATTCATTAAATTTACACATTCATACAGACCGACGAATAACTGTAAACATAAAGTTTATCCAAAGCATAACAAAAATAAGTTCTTTGAATAAAATATCAACGTAAATTGTAATAGTTTACTGGTTTTAAAGCAGTAAATCAGATAAATCAGTAAATCAACATCAACCCCTCCCACCCCTCCCACCATGACCGTTTTGACCGATTATCTATTGATTCATGTCAAATTTCGAGTATCATTTCGGCTAAACATAACGCAAAAATTAAATTTTTTAATATACTAACCAGTCGAATATATGCTAACGTTAACAAGTTTTTAAAGTTAATAAAGCGTAACATTAACATAACCTGAACTAAGAATATAATTTACAACGACAGACCTAACACACCATACGTACGACTAAACTACTAATTAACAAAACTCTCGCACTTAACAACAGTAAAGTCGCCTAACATTCGTACAAACGTAACCTTATCCCACCTTTTTCAAGCATAAGTCTCTAACTATCCAATGATAATTTTACATTTAACATCGTAATATTTAACAAAAAGTTAGCATAACTCTGTCAATCATCTACTAGACAGCCGAATATAATGCTAACTACCAATTTTACATCAACTTGTAATATTTAACAAAAATTCATCATTAACCTCGTCTAATAATATCATAATCCCAAGAATATTGCAAACATAACAGTTTAACCCAAAAGCATACATAAAAACAACAAAATTTTATCCTGACATAACATAAAAATAAAGTTTTTTATAAAATGATCACAGTAAAGCGCGTGATAGTTTACTGATTTTAAAGCAGTAAATCAGTAAATCAGTAAATCGTGTGACCTTCTGGCGTACGTGTATAGGTTTCACAGTTCGAACATATGAAAATATTACAGCATAGCTTAAAATAAAAAACGAATTAACATCGCATCTTAACGATTTGACATACTTGAGGACTTAATATTATAGCACATGTGTAATTCATATTACACAAACATTGGAATTTCCCGTATAATACAGAAATAAATACCAGGAGTTGCGTTAATAACTGATGTCAGCTTGGAGAGTTTACTTCTCTCTTATAGAGAATGAGTGTTGCCTGAATCAATATGCGAAAAATGGTTTAGTGTTGCTGAAGGCCTTTATACTTAACATCCTTTCAAAGGGTGTTGAATCTTTAGAGAATGATATATTAGAAACTTACCCCAGTTATGTTGAATCCTATGTTCTCTGATTAGATGAATTCATATATTTAAAATAAACTTATGTTTTTTTTTTAGATTACGTCATCATATAGCTCACATCCAAATTTTAGCCCGCTACGGTAAGGGGGCCCTAACTGTTTTCAGACGTAAAAATTTGACCTCGTGGCGCTAAGGGGGCGAGCACCCACTTAGGGGTGACCTACGGTCACCAAAACTCGGCGGTGATCCACCTGTTCGATTGGGTGTCGTTAGGCCTAATCTTTACTCGGAAAAGGAAGCGGCAAAAGGGCGTAAGCGACATTTTGAGCTACGCTTTTGGGGGGAGGTTACCCCCTGATATACATCTACGACTGAAAACTCGTCGGGTTTGAGTTAATACCCAATGATTATATTCCAAGTTTCAGACCGATACCTCTTATACTTTTTGAGAAATCGCTGGTATCTGTCAAAACGTAGGATTTACTTACCATAATATATATATATATATATATATAATATATATATATATATATATATATATATATATATATATATATATAATATATATTAATATATATATATATATATATATATATATATATATATATAATAATATATATTGGGTGATCATTTGTGGTTTGTCTTTACTTATAAGTTGTATTTGACAAAAACCACGTGGACACGCGATCTACTATCCCGTTTTCTTTTGCCAGTATTGTTTTGCAAATCTTCATGCAAAAGACTCAGCCGCAACACGCGTCTCCAAATTTGTGTCAGCCTGTATAAACGGAAAAATCATCGCTCTGTGAAAATTGTGTTCGTGCAACTTAGAGCAACATAATGGTGCGATCACGACCTGACCGAAACCATTATTGCCGAATACACATCACAAATTTGAACGCAGTTTACCACTGATTGGAGATACCGACGGATTAGACCACATTTTCAGGCTCGCAGTGGAAGAATTGGGGCTAGTAGCTGGCTGTGTGCGGACGACCCTGCGAATCGATTCGGCGCTAGTTCGCAGAGCTAGTTTGTCGTACGCACGAAGCCTGGCGTATTTAAGTAAGGATCTTGGTTTAAAGCAGTACCCAAAATCCAAACTCGTATAGGAGTTGAAGTGCCCCGACTTAGAGTTTGCGGCGTGTTTCAGTGAATGAGCTCTACAGCAGCTCAATGAAAATCCCCTGTTTTATCGTGAGATTTTGTTCAGCGATGAGGCCCATTTCTGGCTCAAAGGGTATGTTAACAAACAGAACTGCCGTATTTGGGCTGATGAGCAACCTGAGGAGTTTAAAGAGCTACCGCTACAGCCACAGAAATGCACAGTTTGGTGTGGTCTATGGGGCGGCGGAAATCATCGGTCCATATTTCTTCAAAAATGAGGCCGGACAGAATGTAACTGTGAATGGGGAACGCTATCGCGGCATGATAACGGAATATTTTGCTGCCACAAATTGA
>JABUQX010043655.1:0-5000 GCA_015478945.1 Trachelipus rathkii | reverse complement strand
CTTGTGTTCATCAACTCTCACACTGAGCTGGCGAGCAGAACTGCCAACATAGGCGGCATTACAGCCGTCACATGTGAATTTATAGATAAGAGATGAGCGAAGCACAGTGGGAATACCCTCTTTGTGATGGCAAAAGGAAGCTATTTTAAAGGACGAGTTAAAGGTCAGAATAATATTTAACTGTGGGAAAAAATTCATTAGACAGTGATTAAGGTCCTTACGTAGTTTTATATGGATGTGTTCATAGTATGGTAAAGGTAAATAAAGTTTAAGCTTAGGGGCAGTGAGAGTCAAGAGTTTTTTATCAAATTTGGAGGATAACAATTCTTTTATGTATTTATGAATAAGAGAAGGTGGGAAAAAATTGAGTTTGAAAAAGTCTAGTAGAAAGTTGAAATCTAAGTGCATTAGGCTGTAATTGGATGTTAGATGAAAAGATCTGAAGATCAAAGTTCTGATACTATTACATTTAAAAACTAAAGGAATATGACTGAAAAAATTAATACCAAGGCCGGTGAATGTCTTTTTTCTATAAATGGAAGTTGAAAAATCTGTGGGGGACTTTTTTATAAAGATATCTAAAAAAGGAAGGGAGTTATTAATTTCATCTTCTCTGGTGAACGTTATATTAGGTAATTGGGAATTCATGTAATCAAAAAAGGGGGTGATTTTGTTTATGTTGGTAAAAAGCAAGAAAGTGTCGTCCATATATCTCTTGTAGTGTGAAGGTTTGAAGGAGGGGGGGCAGTTATTTAGCCAGATCTGTTCATAATGGATTAGGTAGGTGTTAGCCAAGATAGCACTAAGGGGTGAACCCATAGCAAGGGAATTAGTTTGTAAGTATAGTGTATCATTAAAGAGGAAATAAGTATCGTGCGTAGCCAGCATTAGGAGAGTTTTGAATTCTTTTTTATCGAAACCATGAAAATTAGTGGAAGATTGAAAAATGCGTTCTAAAAGGATGTCTATGGCCTTATCTATAGGTACATTGGTGTAGAGGGATTCTATGTCGAAACTGGTCATAAAAAAATTATGTAGGTCTATGTTAGAAAGCCAGTTTTTAAAACTATAAGAGTTTTTTATAGTGTGTTCGTAATGTGCAAAAGGGGTCAATAATGGAACTAGGAATTTGGCAAGTTTATAGTTGTGGGTGTTGTAAGCTGTTAGAATAGGTCTGACTGGGCAATCAAGTTTATGAATTTTGGGTAATCCGTACAGGATACCCGGTGATGATCCGTGAGCATAAATTTCGTGGAACGTGGATTTATTGATTTTCTCTGCTTTCAGTAATTTACGCAAGAAACGGTTAAGTTTCTCCTCAAGGTTAAGGGAAAGGTTAATCAGATTTTTATTAGTAATTAGTTGAAATTTAGAATTATCCGAAATAATGTTATTAACTTTGGTTATATACTCCACTCTATTCTACAATACAAACCTTGACCCTTGTCTGGTTTACAGATAATAATAGAATGGTCATTTTTAAGCGATCTAAGGGTAACAAAATCAGATTTGGAAATTAAATACGAGAACACTTTAGCTGCATTAAACCTATAATAGTGTTTGTGCACTATTTGTTTAATCTTCTGGGTGATCGAAGTAAAATCAGTGTTAAAGGGTTCAAAACTTTTTAAAGAATGCACTAAACCTTCGTAAGCACTAAAATATTTATAGAAGTTGATACGAAAATGAGGCAAATTAAAATCCAAGCCTAAACTCAATAATCTTTTTTCATTAGAGGATAAGATTCTATTGGAAAAATTAAAAATAAATTTATCTCTGTTAGCTGAGGCATCGCATACATCCAAATTCAGTGATTTCAATTTGGCCATATGTCGGATATTGCAACATTTTATACGTTTGGCGACTAGTACAGAAATCTTATTAGTGACAAACAAGAAATCAATGAACGACAACTCACTTTTAAGTAGATTATAACATTGTAAATATTGTTGGTTAATCTGTTTGTGATTCTTGGTTTTAAAACTGATTTCCTTGTTCAATAATTTAAATTGAAAACCTTTGTATAGGTTGCTATTATAAAACCGTTTGGTATAGAGTTTAAATCTAATAAATTTAGGTATTATACTATAGGCCTTACATGTTTTTAAGAAGCTCACATCCAGCTCGCATTTATCCTTTTTAAAGTGTAGGTCCTCCAAACGTCTAATGGCCCTAAAGGTGGCTTGGCCATAGGTCTGTTTTATAATATCAATCCAGCTTCTAGTAGATGGGAAGTTGAGATAAAAAAGTGAGCACAGGCCTTGACATTGGAGAACACGTATTCATACTATTCAACGTTCGGAATAAACACAGTTTCCATCCATCACGGCTAAAATATATAAACAATAAGTTACAACAAAACTAAAAAACTTAAGTTTAACAGGCATTACAACTTAGTATATAAACAAACGATTAGTTTCTATAAGTAACATTAATATTTAACTTGTTATTATAAAAGAATACAAATTTGAAAGCGAGCTTGGAAAAAGAACAATAATCATAAACTTTGCTTAAATTTCTTAATTATATACATCGAAATTCTATATAAAATTCAAAAATTAACAAGTATGGACTAACTATAGTAAAATTGCAAATTAAATTAATTCAAACTGACAATGAACTTGAGATATCGAATAATACTTACAATTTAACGTTAAAAAGGTTTTATCGGACAAGAATACTATGGGAACTCATCGACCCGTTAAAAAGAGCAGCAACTTGTAATGCGTCCGCTGGTCAGTTCAAGAAGTTTCGTTTTGGCAAATGGTAAGTTTCTAAAGTAGGTTGTTGTCGATTTTGCTTGACAGTATTGAAAAAATTGGAAAAAATTAAAGTGCATTATTGCGAGGAGTTTCTATTGCAGAAAAGGCTGAGAACCCAATGGTATTTTGTGCGGAGACATCCCCCTTTTGTTCATCAACTCTCACACTACTGGCCGAGCAAAACTGCCAACATAGGCGCATTTACACCTTCAGCATTGAATTTATAGTAAGAGTGAGCCGAAGACAGTGGGAATTACCCTCTTTGTGATGGCAAAAAGAAGCTATTTTAAAGGACGAGTTAAAGGTCAAAATAATGTTTAGTTGTGGGAAAAAATTCATTAGACAGTGATTAAGGTCCTTACGTAGTTTTATATGGATGTGTTCGTAGTATGGTAAAGGTAAATAAAGTTTAAGCTTAGGGGCAGTGAGAGTCAAGAGTTTTTGATCAAATTTGGAGGATAACAATTCTTTTATGTATTTATGAATAAGAGAAGGTGGGAAAAAATTGAGTTTGAAAAAGTCTAGTAGAAAGTTGAAATCTAAGTGCATTAGGCTGTAATTGGATGTTAGATGAAAAGATCTGAAGATCAAAGTCCTGATACTATTACATTTAAAAACTAAAGGAATATGACTGAAAAAATTAATACCAAGGCCGGTGAATGTCTTTTTTCTATAAATGGAAGTTGAAAAATCTGTGGGGGACTTTTTTATAAAGATATCTAAAAAAGGAAGGGAGTTATTAATTTCATCTTCTCTGGTGAACGTTATATTAGGTAATTGGGAATTCATGTAATCAAAAAAGTGGGTGATTTTGTTTATGTTGGTAAAAAGCAAGAAAGTGTCGTCCATATATCTCTTGTAGTGTGAAGGTTTGAAGGAGGGGGGGCAGTTATTTAGCCAGATCTGTTCATAATGGATTAGGTAGGTGTTAGCCAAGATAGCACTAAGGGGTGAACCCATAGCAAGGGAATTAGTTTGTAAGTATAGTGTATCATTATTGACCCCTTTTGCACATTACGAACACACTATAAAAAACTCTTATAGTTTTAAAAACTGGCTTCTAACTATAGACTACAAATTTTTTTATGACCAGTTATCACAAGATCCCTCTACACCAATTACCTATAGATAAGGCCATAGACATCCTTTTAGAACGCATTTTCAATCTTCACTAATTTCATACTGGAACCAAAGAATTCAAAACTCTCCTAATGCTGGCTACGCACGATACTTATTTCCTCTTTAATGATACACTATACTTACAAACTAATTCCCTTGCTATGGGTTCACCCCTTAGTGCTATCTTGGCTAACACCTACCTAATCCATTATGAACAGATCTGGCTAAATAACTGCCCCCCCTCCTTCAAACCTTCACACTACAAGAGATATATGGACGACACTTTCTTGCTTTTTACCAACATAAACAAAATCACCCCCTTTTTTGATTACATGAATCCCATACCTAATTACAACGTTCACCAGAAGATGAAATTAATAACTCCCTTCCTTTTTTAGATATCTTTATAAAAAAGTCCCCCACAGATTTTTCAACTTCCATTTATAGAAAAAAGACATTCACCGGCCTTGGTATTAATTTTTTCAGTCATATTCCTTTAGTTTTTAAATGTAATAGTATCAGGACTGTTGAGCTCATATCGTTTCATCTAACATCCAATTAAACTAAGTGCCATTATGATCTCAAACTTTCTAGCCTAGACTTTTTTCAAACCAATTTTTCGCACATTTCTCTGATCAAAATACATAAAAGAATGTATCCCAAATTTGATTCAAAAAACCTTGACTCCACTGCCCCTAAGGCTAAACCTCTTATTTACCTTTACCATACTACGAACACATCCATATAAAACTACGTAAGGACCTTAAGCACTTCTAATGAATTTTTCCCACAGTTAAATATTATTCTGACCTTTAACTCGTCCTTTAAAATAGCTTCTTTGCCATCACAAAGAGGGTATTCCCACTGTGCTTCGCTCATCTCTTATCTATAATTCCACCATGTGACGCGTGTAATGCCGCCATGTGGCAGTTTGCCGCCCAGCTCAGTGTGAAGTTGATGAAAACACAAGGGTTGTTTTCGCCGCACAAAACTACCATTTCAATTCTCCAGTCCTTTCTGCCAATAAGAAACACTCGCACATAATGACCACCCTTAATTTTTCCAATTTCCATATAGCAGTCCCAGCAAAATCGACAACCAACCTACATATTTTAGAAA